>JAJAGP010002470.1:0-112946 GCA_025084515.1 Ancistrus triradiatus | reverse complement strand
GACAAGAAAAGATGCGTGAGACCAGGAGGGACCAGGAGGGGGCGTGTCGAAGGGCTTGTATTCAATACCGAACTGCTATTGGCCAAACCGGTTTGCTGGTGTCTGACGTCAGAGCACACATCCCTGTTCGAACAGAAATAGATAGGACTAGCTGAAAGAGGATCAAGTGGCATTTTCCACTACAGCTGAGGTGACCGGTTAACGACAGGCGACTGGTCCCTTTCATCTTTCTTCCGGGATAAATTTTAGACACTGTGGAGTTTTTCTAGTGCAAATCTAGACTTACAGTAATACGCCCGTCTTAAGCCGCACCTGTAAGGTTGGCAGTAGCTACTCTGTAGGTAGATTCTGCTCACTCACTGTTCATCGCTGCTAGCTGGTCTGGCTAAATATTTAATTTTTTAACAAAAAGAGACGTTGTGACTGTGAAGGCTGTGATGGACTTCGTTGCCGGCTGCTTGGGAGGTAGGTGCATAGCTTAGCTAACACCATGAGTAAATAACCCCACTGCTAACTAGTCAGCACATGATGTGAAGCAAAGCTACTTAATTAGCTGGTCAGTTAACAAGTTAAACCCCTGAAGGACTACCAAAACAACCAAAGGTAAGGTAAACTGTAGTTCCCGGTGTTTTGAAATGAGATGCTGCTACCCTGCTAGTGTTTGTGGTGTGACGGAAGGCCCATCTCTCTCACTGTGCAGGTTTAATTAAATATGCATTGGCCTCCTGAATACGTTCTTACCAAAGTAAAACCTTATAGTATTAACAATGTATGTGATGCTGGTAAAGAACTTCCCCTGGCTATGAGACCCTTGTGCACGTGCATCTCAAGGTGTGACGTGTGCAATGAACAGCCAATCAATGACCCTGGTGAAGTTCGTTTTATATGGTCATTCACTGTCTATTCGCTTTCTGTCTTTTTCCGTATTCTCGGTTTTCCTAAAATTAAAAAAGTATTGGGTCACCTACATAACATAAGCAACCTACAGGAGCTTTTATGACATCCCATTCTAAATCCATAGCCGTTAAAATGTGCCGCACTTCATCCAGTTGAACAGGACTAATTACACTCTTTATAATGAAACATGCAGTTGGTCAGTTTTCTTTAAGCACTGACAATATCCTTGATATGCTCAGACAAGCATATCGTCTATCAGGATAACAAAATTGATCACTATGCGATAAAATATCGTCTTATTGCCCACCCTCACTTCAGCATCACACAGCGTTCTTACTGGTGGTGCCAACGAAAAACAAAAAAGGCCCTGGAACAAATGTGGTTCTCAGGGTAGCTCCGCGAGGGATAGTTCTTCCCAGATTAGTCTCTAGAACTGTTTGGTGCAAAAGCACTTAATGTCTTGGTATGTTGAAGCACTAAGCTTTTCCTTCACTGGAACTAAGGGGCACTGGCCAACCTCTGCAATACAGCCCCATAGCGTTATCCCTCCTGCAACAAACTTTACACTTGGCACAATGCGGTCAGGCAGGTAATGTTATCCTGGCAATTGCCAACCCAGGCTTGTCGATCAGACTGGTTGACTGGGAAAACAGTTCATTGGAAAGTACTTTTTTTGTTTGTTCAGCCCAAGAAGCATGACTTCTCTTGATTACTCAGTAAGTCCCTAACTTCAGTAAGTCATGCCAGTAATGCGTAGAATTTATTTACGATTTATGAAGATAAAATAACATTGTTACCATGTAAAGCGTCTGTGCATTGGGCAACGGCACTAACTTTAGCTCCACTGGAGGGATAAGAATCCCTGTTATGTCTGTGCAATGTCTAGCTGGTAAACAATAGTGGTCCCATGTGAACATGCATGCATTTCCTGTTTTTAAAACCACCAGCCCCTGCTGATTGAAGTGTTTTTGTTTTGTGGCCACTCCTGCTCTTAATGTGCTTTTCTTGTTTTAGCACATTATCTTCATCTCAGTTGCAAACAGGGCTTGAGGCAAAAAAGAATTACAAATCAACTATTTGATGTTGAGATTTTATTCGCTGCTAATGTGCTGCGAAGCTTTTATTACACCTGGCAATTATCCTGGCAGTTGCCAAACACAGGCTTGTCCATCAGACTGCCAGCCAGATAAATATGTTTATAACTACAGAGAACACGGTTCCATTGCTCCAGAGTCCAGTGGTGGCATGCTTTACACCTCTCCATCAGATTCTTGCCATTGTGCTTAGTCATATTATGCTTGCATGCCATTGCTTGGCTATGGAAATCCATTCCTCATGTCAGCAGAGGTTAAGAACTCTGCAGTCAGCAGAACCTTGGCGAACTTAATGCACTATGCACCTCAGCACTCTGTGACTCCACTCTGTAACTTCACATGGTTGCTGTGTTTGCTAAATGCTTCCACTTTTCAATAATACCACTCAGAGTTTATTGTAGAATATCTGGAAGGTAAGAAATTTCACAAACAGACTTATTTGTAACGATGGCATCCTTTTACACTACCATGCTCAAATTCAGTGAGCTCTTTTGAATCACCCATTCTTTCACAAGTGTTTGTAAAGGTAGACTGCAAAATTAAAAAAATCAAATAAAAAAAGTTCAGTGATTAAGAGGTGTGTCCCAATGTAGTGTACAGTGGGACAGGAGAATATCATGTGGTCAGATGAAACCAAAATAGAACTTTTTGGTAAAAACTCAACTCGTCGTGTTTGGAGGAAGAAGACTGCTGAGTTGCATCCCAAGAATACCATACCTACTGTGAAGCATGGGGGTGGAAACATCATGCTTTGGGGCTGTTTTTCTGCAGAGGGGACAGGACGACTGATCCGTGTTAAGGGAAGAATGAATGGGGCCATGTATCGTGAGATTTTAAGCCAAAACCTCCTTCCATCAGTGAGCGCATTGGAGATGGAATGTGGCTGGGTCTTCCAGCATGACAATGATCCCAAACACACCGCTCGGGCAACGAAGGAGTGAATCCGTAAAAAGCATTTCATGGCCCTGGAGTGGCCTAGCCAGTCTCCAGACCTCAACCCCATAGAAAATTTGTGGAGGGAGTTGAAAGTTCGTGTTGCCCAGCGACAGCCCCAAAACTCACTCTTCCTAACAATTATACATTTTCTAACACACTTCAGTCTGTCTATCAGTCAGTGATAGCAGCATAATATTTTGGTCTTGTCTGACTGGCCTAACTATCTTAATATCTGTACTGTATGTACACTGAATGGTCACTTTATTAAACACACATGTGCTTTATAAATAAATAAAAATGAATTTGTGCACCACCTTGCTTACTCTACAACCACTTGTATGTTTTCATAGTTAGCTACCCAGGTCCTTTCTAGCAAATGTTAATTGTTGTAAGTGCATGTGCCTAAATTCAAACGCTAAAAATCTCACAGCACTTTTCTTCTAGCTCTTGATGCTACAGTATACTTCAAAACGCCGTCTTCTACCACCATGTTATGCCAGTGTATATTCTTTTTGTCCAGAATTAGATTTTTCCATCATAATATATGGCAGCTCCAGTGGCGTGGTGCTATGAGCCAGCTGCTGGATTCCTGAGTTCTGGGTTCAAATCAGGTGGTGCATTTACAGGACGATGCATTGTACCTCTGTCTCTAACCAGTGAATTCCAGAGCTAGACAGAGCTTAGTGGTGTATAAGAGATGCAGTCATCATGTGTGTGTGTATATATAGCATTATGATGGGAACAATATCCCATCATAATGCTATTGCTAATTATTGTTGATATGAACATTAAAAGGTTAATGTTTTGGCATGTGGTGCTTGACCTTTTTGCCTGTGTGTGATGCTTTATGACTACATTGGAGTCATGGCTTCCCTTCAATTTCATTAAAAATGTGGTAATGAAATATTTACCAAATACTGTCATTTAATTTAGGTGGAATTCGTTATTTTAACCAACAGATTATCAAATATCTCCCTGCAATGGTTCACTAAACTGAAACTCCTCCTTATGAACAGCACAACATGCAAAGGCTGCTTTGAAGCCGCAACAAACCCAGCTCTAAACAAACCATGTGTAATACTTTAACAATGTGCAATAATTTAAACTTACAGGACTTATACCGTATACATGTTACATGTGCATACATTCTTTCATGTGCATTATACATTTTTATTTTTAGTATTTTTAAGCTTATATATTCTTATTTTTCTTCAACTTGTTATTATTACTTTTCAATTTTTTTCTACTCTGTGCTGTAACAATGATGCTGCTGGAAACTTAATTTCCCACGTGTATGTGTTAGTGGCTTTTAATTATTTATTTTCTGCTTCACTGGCAGTGAATGGAGTGTGGGTGTTTCCTTACAAAAGGAAAAACCACCTCAGTGTTTATTCTTTGGTCAGCCCAAGAAGCCTGGCTTCTCTTGATTGCTTAGTCAGCCTCTCAAAGTAAATGGAGACTCAGGAACATGGACTTCTCAAACTTCAGTAACAGTAATACGTAGAATTTATTTATGATTTATAAAGATAAAATAACATTGTTACCTTGTAAAGCGTCTGTGCATTGGGCAATGGCGCTAACTTTAGCTCCACTGGCGGGATAAGAATCCCTGTTATGTCTGTGCAATGGGTAGCTGGTAAACAATGGTGGTCCCATGTGAACATACGTGCTTGCCTGTTTTTAATCCACCAGCTGCTGCTGACTGAAGTGTGTGTGTGTTTTGTTTGTTTGTTTTGTGGGCACTCGTGTTCTTAATGTGTTTTTCTTTGTTTTAGCATATTGTATTCACCTCGGTTGCAAACAAAGGCCTTGAGGCAATAAAGAATTACAGATCAACTATTTGATGTTGAGATTTTATTCGCTGCTAATGTGCTGCGAAGCTTTTGTTACACCTGTAATCTGTGGTGTTGTTAACTGGTTCTTTAAGACTAGAAGCGCCAATGACTCTGATATGCTTGTCTTCTGCAGCAATGGTAGGATGTGGTTTTCTTTTCCTGAAGAGCTAGTTTCATTGTAGTGTTTGATGATTTTGTCCACTGAACTTGTTGAAACTTTGCTATTTTCTTAAATCATTAGCCATCATTTGATTAGTTAGTTAGTTAACTTTTTGCCATATGACTGATTATTAAAATGCAGCAAAATGAAAGATCTCTCCCAATAGGTTTCTTGGTATCCGTTGTAACTAGGCACAAAAGGAATGATAATCTCACGTGCACATATTTTGAAACCTCCATTGTAGCAAAAAAATTGGAATGTTAGCTTAATAAGAAAAATTATGCTAACATGAACTTTTGTGAATGGCTATACAAAAGAGAAATATATGATTTTCAGTAAGTGTGTCCAGAATTTTGTCCGGTACTGTATACTTAATTGAAGAAAACAAAAACAACAAACTTGACATTGCTTAACAGTGCAAAATCGTCTGAAGTGGTCTTGTTTTTGAGTATGGTGAGCAAGCAGCAATAGCATGGCTTAAAAAGCTTTGATAGTGCCAAGGTGGAGGTTATAGAGTTATAGATCACTGCTCTTTTTATGTAAGTGTATTTTATTCTGTACTCTTTACTGTTTTATTCTAAAACATAATCGAAAGATTATATATTTTAGACAAAAAACCCCTAATAATGCTCCCTTCACTCATGAGAATGAGCAAATAATGCTATTTTACATCCACAGTAAGTAAACAGTATATAAAGCAGGATAATAATGGAGAACTTGATACGGCTCTACAAGTTAAGACAGTAAAGAGTGGACAGTAGATGCTTTTAAAAAACAGTTTGAAAAGCCAAATATGGCTAAAATACGTTGAATTATTTTGTCAGGCATTCGTAGCACTGCTCATAGAACATGTTTTATTACATTACACAGTTACAAAAAGTTGTTGGAAATCTATATCTAGACAATCTCTTAAATATTCCTACACAAACCAGAGTGTACTGGTGTCTGGCAGCTGATTGACTGGATGAGTGTTGAGAATCTTTGATCCTGTTCCATAGCAGGTTAGGTGTGGAGCATAAGTTATGATGGTGAGGAATCCCACTTGAAATGATCGTCTGTTATGATATACAAAATGCCAGTTTTATATCATACTAACCTCAAGAATGACTAGTTAACAAAGAAATATGGACATAAAGGCGTTTTGTCAGGCCAACAAAAGGATTGTGTTTTTTGTTCTTCATAATAACAATACATTGTATTGTTTGAATATTTGAATGCTGTTCATTTAATAAAAAAAGACATGTAAATAGCAAATAACACTTACAATTCCTGTCCTTAATTTACAGCAAACCCACAATTTCATGGGCTGAAATGATAAGGGACTGATTATCTAGTATCAAATGATATAGATGCTTAGGGTGAATTCAGGTAATTTTTTTTTCTAATATTGTAGAACTCAATTAAAATGGTTGTATAGTACTCATAATTAATGCATTGTGTGTTTTATTAATGTTGTGATCCTATACCTTCTGATATTCAACATTTGGCACAATTACAATTAAAACACATTTGTAATCAACTCCAACTGATCTATTGGATGCAAGTCTATACAAAACAACAGTGACTGCAGGGAGCTGGAATGTGCTAATTACTTCTTGTTTATTATACTGAGCCCCACAATCACAAGGAAATATGAGTCAAACCAAGGTAACTCTCTTGGTCCTATATTTTGGAAATAAATACCTCCGTCCCGAGGGAAGAAACTGAAACTCACTATTCAAAGGTTGGGAATCACAGTTTAAAATTGGCTTATCTAACCTTTGAACCTGTCTAGTGTGCAGGATTGCAAAATGGGGTTGAGACTCTCCTGTCAGTTGACTGGACCATTTTTCAAGGAATTCCTTTTCTTCACAGATGTGTGCCCAAACCATGCCACCAGAGAACACGTTAAAACTGATTCAATAAAAGCCTGGTAAAACGTCTTTAATATAGTCCAATCAGCATTAAAATAAGAAAGTTCACAGGTTCACAACTGTCATCAAAGGTTAGCTAGTTATCAATAATGGTCCCAAGGTACTTATAGGAATTCCGATGGTTTGGCCTTTTATAACAGTATACTGCTAACAGTATACTATAATGCAATATACTTTGACTGAGTAAACAGTTGTAAGACCGCACAAATGTGAATGTAAATCTGCTTACAAGTCACAAGTTTGTCCCAGTTGTGAAACCAGTGGGGTTTCTATGAGGAACTGGACATACAACATGCAGCATGTCTGTGTGATAATGGACTAAGAAATCAGGGTGCCCAACTCTAATACTTTACATTTTGTGTGATAATCTGCCAAGGTCTACACAATAGAAAAACAGGGAAACGTATCAGTAAAAGCTACCTTGGTCTGCTTGCTATTGTTTCTGCATCCAAATGTAGCTCAGTATGTTCTTGCACCTTTTCTGATAATGTTACAGCTCATGGAAAAACCTTTGACCATAAAGCCAAATTATTTTGTTTTTCCTTTTCCCTACTACTGTTCATGAACCTTGTTTTTGTTTTATTTAACGTTGCAATAAGCATCAGGCATCAGTGGCCATTTCAGCAACACACACAAAGTTACATGTATACACAAGGTTGCGTCATGACTAGTGTTTATATCACTAAACTAGTTCTTTCAGCACGCTTAACCTTCACCCTTGGATTCTCGGGGGTGGCTGACGAGAACCTCTGTCAGCTCCAGCTTGTGACCTTCCTCACAAGGGTACACGTCCAAAGCTGCAGCAAATGTAATTTCAGTGCAACATCACAGTAAAATCAAAGCAAATCCTGTGTTGGGAACATCCTTCATTCGGTTACCCTGTCCCTTTTGTTCTGGGAGGTTAGTCTTACCCCCTTTAGAAAAATAGTCAGTGAATTGTTTCAATGCGCGCACACACACACACACACACACACACACACACACAGAAATCTTTGTTATTGATCAATTAACTTATTTCATGTCTTTGGACTGTGGGAGGAAACCAGAGTACCTGGAGTAAACCCACATGGACATGGGGAGGACATCCTCAAAGTAAGGACTTGGGCCACTCCTAACCTGGGATTGCACCCAGAACCTTCTTGCTGTGAGGCGTTGGTGCTACCCACCAAGCCACCATGCCGACCCCGCTTGTGAACTTTAGATTTATAAGACATGAATTGCCTGATATGAGAATCTGAGATTTCATTTTCAATTTCTGGATAAATAATGCCATCAAGGAATTAGCCACTGTTTGTGCTAATATCCTCCAACAGGTATTAGCCACTATACAATTAAATAAAAATTAAATTATGCTAATTAAAACGGACAGAGTATGTTAGTCAGTCAATCTTACTCAGTCTTCATTTAATCATAGACTAGTGCAGACTATGTAGTCAATCACTTTTAAAGGGTTTCAAACTGTATGAAACTATAAAACATCACAGTATAAATCGCCTCACCAAGAACCTGAATACAAAATTTTTCTAATTTACATAATGTGGAAACACAATACCACAGAATTGAGTAAGGAAATGTGTCTGGCAGCATGTATGTAGATGAGGATATGATGTTACGCAAAACCAAGAGCCATATTACCCTTTAGCATGAAACAGTTGAGTCTATTGACCAAAACTGACTGTATTAAATGCTGTTTTCATGCACCCTAATAATCTTATTAGTAAGTCAGTTATAATAGTAAGCATACATGTGTACGCCTCGTATGAAAGACTCTTCAGATTGAGGCCAATTCGAATTAAACTTCTATTACACCAGTTGGTACAAGTTAAAATACTATTTATTTGATAGTGTGATAGTTGGAGCTCAGAGGCTCATGTATTGTAGCACCATCTCCTTGTTCTCACTGGACTCCTAGTCATTGGGCAGTGTGGACTTCTCGCCAAAAATACCCAGCATGCTGCATATTATCAGAGCCTCATGACTGAACAAGAGATCTGTCATGAGGCTCTGATAATCGGTTTGCCAACTTGCTCACACTACTGTACGGATTTCTTTTTGTAAATCATAGTTAAATGCAGAGAGTGTAACTCCATTAAACGTTATTTCAAAAACAAAATACGTAATTTCAATAGTGGTGTGCAAAGTTTTGCGAAGACTGTGTGTATGATGTCACACCCATAACATAAAATCACAGGACATAGTGAGGTATTATCCACTCTGTCTAACCAATGACAAGCTACTATAGGAGAAACTTTACAGGTCAGTATCAGTTCAACTTTCACACGCCATAATGTTGGAATTACCCTTTAGCATTTTTGTGAAATGAATGATTTGGCAGTAACTGAATCTGGATTTGTGAATGGTATGTCCACATCACTGTGGCATAGCTGGTGAAGCAAGTGGTCATCTGATGTTGTTGACTAACGTGGGCTTGGATGGGAATGTTCCAATCACATGGCTAGTTAAATGTCCACACAGAAGCATGTACTCTATGTAATTCTGTTAGAAATGCATGTAGTTTAGAAACTCTACATTCAGGAACAAAGATGATTTATGATCAGTGTATTTTCCAGTCTGGGAAATGTTGCTGCAGGGCTTCTGCGTCGGTGTAAATTCCCAAAAGTTAAAGCATTATCATTTTAAATATTTTGTTGATTCTGCAGAGACTAGAGTACTGTTTTGATTTTAACCTGTTATGGCCCTTTATGACCTTTAGTAGTCATTGTACTAGGGGTGGACAATATGATTATATTTTATCGTATCGTGATAGACTATATGCTTTTCTGAGCATATTAAGGATATCGTCAGTGCTTAAAGAACACTGACCAACTGCATGTTTCATTATAAAGAGTGTAATTAGTCCTGTTTAATTGGATGAAGTGCAGCACATTATAAAAGTATGGGATGAAAATTGAATAAGAATTTGAATTTTAAGACTCTGTCGCTAATGATGCATTTTGTCTATGATCATATGTATTGTGATACATGTCTTTTAAATATTGTGATATAATATTATCCATATCGACAACCCCTAAGTTGTACAGAGAAAAGACGATTTTTTTAAGTGCTTGCAACACCATTTTAACACAAGTTAAAGCTACCCTCAATGTAAATAAGATTATTAGATACATGTATAACTTTGACCTAATTGATTCAATTTCAATTTGCTCTTTTCAGGAGCTGCAGGGGTTTTAGTGGGACATCCTTTTGACACTGTAAAGGTGAGTCACTGTCAATCTGAGGAATATGCTTGATACAGTTAATGCCCTTTTTCAGGAGAGAATGATGATAGTTTCACTTTGCCAAAAGATCCATAAGTATCTAACAGCAAATAGTTGGTAAATAGCTTGTTTTTCTTATTCTTATATCATTATCGATAAGGATATAAGAATAAGATGCATTAAATTGTTCTGCTTTTTCAAAGTCTGGTGAAACAAGATGGACCAAGTAATTTTTAGGCCAATGATTAGGCCAAATAAATTTTGACAGATAAAACCGTTTATGAAGTTGAATTTGTTGCATGACACTGTTCATTTTTAATATTAAGTATTTTCCTTGTTTTCGAATGTGTTCAACTATTTAGCTCTAAAATGTCTGAAATGCACATCACAAATTTTATTGTATTGAGTTTAAATACAGACAAGGTATCAGAAAATGGCTTATAAAGCTTAGGAAAATGTTTCTCTCTTTAACGTTCTTCTGTTTCTTTAGTTCTTGTTTCTTGTGATTATGAAATGTATAGGGTTATTCAAATGTCACACAGTGCTTTCCCCAGACTTTCTTGGTTCCTTTAACTAAACAGAAAGTCTTATCAATCAGGCATTGCCCAATGATTATTTTCGGTTTTTCTCAATGATGGTAAACACACTTGATTTTAGAGCACTGTGTACTTTCCAGTCTGTAATAAGCCTTTCTATGTCTTTCACAGGTTAGGCTCCAAGTACAGAATGTGAACAAGCCTCTGTACAGAGGAACTTTTCATTGTTTTCAGTCTATTATCAAACAGGAATCGGTTAGTATATTAACTTTGCTTTTTTCATTTTCATATTGGTGGAATTTGGTAATAATTTCATAGGTATTAATAACATCCAGTGAAAGCCAATGAGGAAGATGATGGAGAAATGTGCCCTGACTCTCAATTTTTAACCTGCAGGTTTTTGGGCTTTACAAAGGAATTGGCTCTCCTATGATGGGGCTCACTTTCATTAATGCTATTGTCTTTGGTATGCAAGGCAACACCATGCGTCTGCTGGGCCGAGACACTCCACTGAACCAGTTTCTGGCAGGATCAGCTGCTGGAGCTATCCAGTGTGTCATCTGCTGCCCAATGGAGTTAGCCAAGACGCGCATGCAGATGCAAGGTACTGGTGAGAAGTCATCCACTCGCAAAGTGTACAAAAACTCACTGGACTGCCTGACCCGTATATACCAACGCGAGGGCTTCTGGGGCATCAACAGGGGCATGGTCACCACTTTGATCCGTGAGACCCCTGCCTTCGGAGTGTACTTCTTGGTATACGATGTCCTAACACGCTCACTGGGCTGTGAGCCAGAAGATTCCTATATGATCCCTAAACTGCTGTTTGCTGGTGGCATGTCAGGCATCGCGTCATGGCTTTCCACATACCCCGTAGATGTGATTAAGTCTCGGCTGCAGGCAGATGGTGTCGGGGGCAAATTTCAGTACAGTGGCATCATGGACTGCACGCGTAAGAGCATCGAACGAGAAGGCTGGCGAGTGTTCACGCGAGGCCTCGTCTCCACGCTGCTTCGAGCTTTCCCTGTCAATGCTGCTACTTTTGCAACCGTGACCCTCTTCCTCATGTATGTTCGGAAGAACGAAGAGCCCAAAGACTGTGAAGCTGCCCCCCAGCAACATACTACTTTACAACAGCAAGTACAGCCAACTAGCTTGTAAATACTTTGAGCGTGTTACCGCTACTATAGCATAACATACAAGTCTTCCCTCTGTTCCTGAAATTGTATATAAAGTATTTATGCAGTATAAAACTGCATTTGCATATATATTTTTATATTCAAAAATGTGAAGGCAAAGGTTCTTAGAAAAGCATATACAATGTATGTACATATTGAAAGAGGTTTTTGCTATAGGATCAGTAAATCTGATCAATATAGAATCTGTGAATCAAATTTTAAATGCCATTGCCTGGCGTAGTATGCCATTACATGTACAGTGGGAAAAGAAAATGACAACAACTACACTCATTGACAAAAAAACTCACCAAGAAGGAATTGTTAGCATGGATAAAAGTTTATACGTATGATTGTATTGAGGATTTATGGAAGTGATTACAATATTAGAGTGAAAGGATAAGTTTATTGGGGAAAACTGTACAATTGAAAGGAAGCTCTAGTACCCTGTTAGGCTGCTTCTAGCCTGGATACAAGATGAGATACAGTTCGGAGGCAAACAGGTTCCATATGGTATCCTGTGGCAGGCACATTTTTCCCACAGATATTACAGCTGGGCCTGTAGAACTTGCAGACTCAGATTTTGCCAAAGCTGGTGTCCCAGCTGGTCTCAAATTCATGATTGGCGATAAATCTGACGACTGGGCAGGCCCAGGAATTGTTGCAATCTAGTGAAGATGTTCCTGGGAAACCATTTCTGTGTCGGCAAGTATAATCCTGCTGAAAAATGCCAGTTGAAAGGAAACACATGGCCAGAGGATGTCCTACACGTATCGCTGAAGTTTTAGTGTCCCTCGTATCACTACTAGGGGTGATCAACTGTCGTGTGCGATACCTCCCCAGATCATCACACCAGCACTTGGGGCAGAGTGTATGGGGCAGGATTGAAGTGCTTACCCCGAGGCCTTTGTCGGATCCCAAACAGAACAGTTCCAGTCCGTAACAGTCCAGGTTTCTCGTTCATGACACAACTGCAAAAGAAGGTGATGGTGGCTGGCTGTCAATGGCAGGACATGTAAATGTCAAGACAGAGCCTTTTTAAGTGGCAGCTGGGGAAGCATTTTACACCTTCTTGTGGCAAGATCCGCTTTGTAATCAGACCACACCTATAATCATTTACATATCTGCATGAGACATAACTGCATGCCGAGCTTTGCAGCAATCTGAAATTCCTTATTTTATTTATTTTTTTGTCAATGAGTATGTAAAGTAGTAACTAAACGACCGCATCTCAGTACTGGATATATTATGGAAACTTAAAAACTACCTCGTCACCTATAGGATATTTATGATCCAAATGTGTTATAGAGTTTAAAAAGTGCACTTTTAAAATACACTCTTACTTTAAAACATTTTAAGTAACTGTACAATCATGCTTGTGCAAACAAAGTGTAGAATTGCAGCCTGTCTGGCTTCGTATAGCAAAATACTACTGAACCAAGAGTTTTTATTGCTGTGGCATAAACTTGATTGTGAAAATGGTAGTTATAAGGGAAGTTTCTGAAATGGCACTGTTAAGTCTGCTACTTTTATGACATTGGATTCTTAGTACATGTCTATAATTAGTTAGAAATGTGCATCAATATGTATCATGCTGCTTAGACTGCGAATTTGGATTGTCGAGGAACACCATGAGGTATCTGTGGTTTCATGCATGTGAATAAAATGGAATTGTTATGTATGTTGGATGGCTGCAGCATATACAGTGGTGCTTGAAAGTTTGTGAAACCTTTAGAATTTTCTGTATTTCTGAATAAATATGACCTAAAACATCATCAGATTTTCACATAAGTTCTAAAAGTAGATAAAGAGAACCCAGTTAAACAAATGAGACAAAAATATTATACTTGGTCATTTATTTATAGAGGAAAATCCAGTATTACATATTAGTGATTGGCAACAGTGTGTGAACCTCTAGGATTAGGATTAGAAGTTAATTGAAAGGTGAAATAAGTCAGGTGTTTTCAATCAATGGGATGACAATCAGGTGTGAGTGGGCACCCTGTTTTATTTAAAGATCAGGTATCTATGAAAGTCTGCTCTTCACAACACGTTTGTGGAAGTGTATCATTGCACGAACAAAGGAGATTTCTGAGGACCTCAGAAAAAGAGCTGCTGATGCTCATCAGGCTGGAAAAGGTTACAAAATCATCTGTAAAGAGTTTGGACTCTACCAATCCACAGTAAGACAGATTGTGTACAAATGGAGGAAATCCAAGACCATTGTTACCCTCCCCAACAAAGATCACTCCAAGAGCAAGGCGTGTAATAGTTGGCGAGGTCACAAAGAACCCAAGGGTAATTTCTGAGCAACTGAAGGCCTCTCTCACATTGGCTAATGTTAATGTTCATGAATCCACCATCAGAAGAACACTGAGCAACAATGGTGTGCATGGCAGGGTTGCAAGGAGAAAGCCACTGCTCTCCAAAAAACGATTCTGCTAGTCTGGAGTTTGCTAAAGATCACGTGAACAAGCCAGAAGGCTGTTGAATGTTTTGTGGATGGAGGGGACTAACAAAAAACTTTTTTTGGTTTAAAAAATTTAAGTTTTGAGAAAGGAAAACACTGCATTCCAGTGTTTTGGAATGGCCAAGTCAAAGTCCTGACCTTAATCCAATCGAAATGTGGAAGGACCTGAAGAGAGCAGTTAATGTGAGGAAACCCAGCAACATCCCAGAGCTGAAGCTGTTCTGTATGGAGGAATGGGCTAAAATTCCTCCAAGCCGGTGTGCAGGACTGATCAACAGTTACAGGAAACGTTTAGTTGCAGTTATTGCTGCACAGGGGGGGGGGGGGTCACACCAGATACTGAAAGCAAAGGTTCACATACTTCTGCCACTCACTAATTATGTTATCTTATATTGGATCATTTTCCTTAATAAATAAATTACCAAGTATAATATTTTTGTGTCATTTGTTTAACGGGGTTCTCTTTATCTACTTTTAGGACTTGTGTGAAAATCTGATGATGGTTTAGGTCATATTTATTCAGAAATATAGAAAATTCTACAGGGTTCACAAACTTTCGAGCACCACTAATATGTATATGTATTACTTTCCAACCCAACCCAAGCCCTTAAACCAGAAATGTTGAAATAGATTTTTGTTTTTTTATTTTTGCTAGCGCCACTAGGACTCAAACCTGGGTCACTGCAGTATTGGGCTAGCGATCGCTGCTGTCACGCTCTGGCACCTTTTAGTATAGTAGACCACTCTGTGAAACTGTTGTCAGGTGGTTATTAGTATGGTTACCCAGGGTCTTTCCATTTTATTCATAGGGAGGATACGTTTCATATGCAGTCACATGCTCACCTTCCTTGTGTTTCTTTTTATGACTCCCTGTGTGTTTGTGTGTGGGTTTCATTTGTCTATGTTATTTTATTTGCAAACCCATACTGTGGGATTACCTTCGAATCCAAAATGATGATGGATCATATATTAATAAGGAAACTGACTGGGTTAAATGAGTTAATGTTAATGTGTCATAGTTGTGCTGCACAAAAAGTTAGAATTATTTTAATTGTATTTTTTGTTTGATTCCTTTGTTTTGTAAGAATGTGTATACATGGGGGAACTGTAAACTGTAGGTTATTATGATTATTTGGATTGTTATTGGACAGCGTTTGAATTGGTATGGAGACCAATGACAACCGTGTCTGCTAGTGTACTGTTTCATCTTACGTAATTGTGTAAAACCTTTCATTGGTTGGTCTCCTGTATGTTTCTTCTGCATGTTACATATTGATACTTGAGCTGGAAAGAAAACATATTCTTTCATTTGTGATCTGTTAAACAGTCGTCATCTGTTGAAGTGATCTTCTCGGAAAGAATACACCTCTAGCAGATGTATTAGGTCTAAGGTGTGTGTGTGTGTGTGTGTGTATGTGTATATATATATATATATATATATATATATATATACACCCTTATTTTTTTAAGAAAAAAAGATTACACAGGATAGTTATTTTGTTGTACAACAGAGATGGCTTAACTTAGGTGAATGCAGTTGGAAAATAAATGGAAAAGAATGGGCAATTGTGTTTTGTAGAACGTTTTTATCTGTGTAATTGCTGTATTTGTTGGGGGGGGGGGGGGTTTGCTTTTGTTAAACATTTTTTAGATATTCACCCAGTCTGATTTACAAGAAACAACTGTCAATGATACACCAAGGAAATAGACCAAGATCAAAATAAGACCAAATTATAGTGATGCAGTGGTGTTTACTATAGAGAATGTACTATTAAAGAATGTATTTTCCAAAACATGATTTTTAAAATAATTACAATTTGCAATAATAACTGCAGTTTTAATGCCAAATTCTCACTTATTAAATGTGTGCATATGACATATCAAACATAAAGCACAATCAGTTTCACAGAAGTATCAGTTGAAACTATTACAATAGAGAGGTGTATTAGGTGCAGCACTAAAATGATCTGCCTTGATCATCTAAAGTAAGGTTACTAAGAGTGCATAAGCATTTTTTGTGCTTTCACTCATCCTGGCATTTTTTACCAGGTGCACCATCCCTTGATTTTGCACGCAGCTTGTTCACCTGGGATTCTGCGATATCTGCACGTTCCTCCGCCTCTTCCAGCTCATGCTGTAGTTTTCGTAACTTGGCAAGATTGGCATTGGCCTGTTCTTCGGCCTCCTCAGCAGAGCGCTTGTAAGACTTCACTTTCAGTTGAAGCTTGTCAACCAAATCCTGGAGCCTTGACATATTCTTGCGATCTTCTTCCGTCTGATAAGTGAGCTCTTTGATGCGGCGCTCATATTTGCGAACCCCTTTTATGGACTCTGCGCTTCGCTTTTGCTCGCCGTCCAATTCGTTTTCTAGTTCGCGGATGCGTGCTTCCAGTTTCTGAAGCTGTTTCTTTCCACCCTTCATAGCTATTTGTTCTGCCTCATCCAGCCGGTGTTGCAAGTCTTTAATGGTTTGCTCCATGTTTTTCTTCATTCTCTCAAGGTGGGCGCTTGTGTCTTGCTCTTTCTTCAACTCCTCAGCCATCATGGCTGCATCTGTGATCGCTTTTTTTGCCTTTTCTTCAGCATTGCGGCTCTCTTGGACTACCTCTTCCATCTCGTTCTGAAGCTGCAGCAAATCAACCTCATGCTTCTTTTTTTGGTTGAGAAGACTGGTGTTTTGGGAATGCAGTAGCTGCATCCTCTCCGTTGCATCTGTGAGTTCTTGCTCAGCTAACTTGCGCCCCTTTTCGGTTTGTTCCAACATTGCCCTCATCTCCTCGAGCTCAGCCTGAAGTAGGTTGCTTCTTCGCTCCAGCAGTGCGCTGTTCTCTTTCAGATCTTCATTAGTATGAATAGACTCGTCCAGCTGAAGCTGAGAGTCTTTCAAATATGATTGTACCATCTTCAGTTGCTTCTGGGCATCAGCTGCCTGCCTGTTGGCTTGGCTTAGTTGGATTTCCATCTCATTTAGGTCTCCCTCCATCTTTTTCTTGACTCTCAGTGCTTCGTTACGGCTTCTGGTTTCCGCCTCGAGAGAGCTCTGTAGGGTTTCCACCATTCTTTGGTAGTTCCTCTTGGCCTGCTCCATCTCCTCTTCCTTTTCTGACACTTTTCTTTCCATGTCAGCCTTCACCTGATTGAACTCAAGTTGGACTCGCAGGATCTTGCCTTCCTCGTGCTCTACAGAGGCCTCGGCCTCCTCCAGTGCAGACTGGAGCTCTGCCTTCTCTTGTTCCAGTTGTTTCCTGAGTTTCTCTAGCTCGTGGACACTCTTGCCTCCTTCACTGAGTTGATCAGTCAGGTCTGAAATCTCTTCCTGTAGATTCTTATTTTCCCTCTTCGTTGTCTCGAGCTGATCAAGGGTTTCTTCATAAGCATTTTTCAGCTTGAAGAGCTCAGTACTTAGGTTTCGGGCTTCCTTTTGGGATGCCTCCAGCTCACACTGTGACTCCTCGTACTTCTGCTTCCATTCTGCAATGACCTTGTCAAAGGCCCGTTGCTTCTTGTCCAGAGCAGCAGAGGCTGCATTTGAGCGTTCGAGGTCTAGCATGAGATCTTCAATCTCATTTTGCAGACGGTGCTTTGTTTTTTCAAGAGAGGAACATTTTGCGTTAACTGCCTCTACTGCCTCCTCTGCCTCTTGTAGCCGCTGGACCAGTTTTTTCTTCGCCTCCTCTAATTCCTCAGTTCTCTGAATGCCGTCTGTCTCATATTTGGCCCTCCATGTTGCGACTTCGGTATTTGCCTTGGACAGTGACCGCTGAAGCTCTGCCTTAGCCTCCTGCTCCTCCTCAAACTGCTCCCTCAGCAAGTCGCAGTCATGCCGGGAAGATTGCACAACATGGGCAAGTGCATTCTTTGCTTTCACTTCCTCTTCAAGTTGCCTTCTCAGGTCCTCTAGTTGTTGGGTATAGGAACTTTTTCCTCTAGTGAGTTGAGAGATCAGGCATTCTTTCTCCTCCAGCTGCCGTCCCAGTTCTCCATTTTCAGTAAGCAACTTGGATCTTTGTGTCGAGAGGTCATTAAGAGCCCTCTGAGCCTCTTCAGCCCTGGACCTGTGCTCGTTCATCTGATCCTCTAAGGAACGACACATCTTTTCAAGATTCACTTTAGCTTTCACAATGCTCTCCATGTTTGAGGCAACGTCATCCATCTCCAACTTCAGCTCTGTCTTTTCCTTCTCTAACTTTTGCTTGACTCGTTGCAGATTGTCAATTTGCTCCCCAAGTTCAGCCACGCTATCAGCGTGTTTTTTCCTCAGAGCTGCAGAAGTGGCTTCGTGTTGAAGCGTAGACTCCTCAAGATCCCTGCGCAACTTCTGAAACTCGGATTCTCTTTTTTTGTTGAGCTCCACCTGAGCAGATGTGGCTCCACCTGCCTCCTCAAGCCGCTCGCTGATGTCTTCTAACTCTCGAGAAAGATCAGATCGTTGTTTCTCCACCTTTGCTCTGGCTGCACGTTCAGCATCCAGTTCTTCCTCCAGTTCTTCGATACGAGCTTGGCTTTCCTTTAATCTCTTCTGGAGTTGCACTGCAGCTGTCTGCTCATCCTCAATCTTTCCATTCAGTTGATTTATTTCAAAATCCTTCTTTTTTAGTTTTTCCTCTTGCTGCAGTTTATCGTTTTCCAGATCCATTATGTTCTCTTGAATCAATTTGATATCTCCCTCCAACTTTCTCTTGGCACGTTCCATATCCATCCTAACCTTTTTTTCTTGTTCTAGGGACCCTTCGAGGTCGTCTACTTGTTGTTCAAGCTTAGCTTTAGCTTTTGTCAATGTATTTGCTTTATCTTCTTCACTTTGAAGGTCATCCAGTGTCTGCTGTTGAGTCTCCTGTAGAGCCTTTTTCTCTTTAGTGAGCTTCAATATAATCTCATCTTGGGAGGCCATTTCCTCAGCAAGATTCTTTACTTTATTCTCAGTAGCATGCTTCTCCTTCTCAACTTTGGCTAAAGTCAGCTCCAGGTCATCTATGTCTTTTTTAAGCTCTGAACATTCATCTTCTAGCTTACGTTTCTTGGCTGTAAGCTCAGCATTGATCTCTTCTTCGTCTTCTATCCGCTCAGTCAGCTCTTTCACTTTTGCTTCCAGCTGAATTTTGCTCTTTATCAGCTGTTCACAGCGTTCTTCTGCATCTGTGAGTGTGTCTTGCTCTGACTGCACCTGGAGAAGCAAATCATTCTTTTCTTGAAGGAGTGTAACCATTTTCTCTTCTAATTCTTTCCGACGGCCTTCAGATTTATCGAGGGCCTCTTTTATTTTATTGAATTCATCTTTCATGTTTGCCATCTCTTTCTCGGCCTCAGCACTCTTGAGAAGAGGTTTTATTTTAAAGAATAATTTCATCCAGGGCCAGTTTTTCACACTGAGGAAGGAGCGCAGGTTCCACTGGATGACCATTAGGGCATCTCTGCGTTCGACGAGCTTCTGATATTCTGCCCTCATAAGCAGAGCTCGAGCATTTGCCTGGATTCTTGTAATGATACGTGCAAGTTGCTCATCTCTCATTTCTTCCAGTAAACCCAGCAGACCAGCTTTGAAAAAGACTTTTGTGTGTCCAAACTTGTATTGTGTGTGGTCAATGTCAAGTGATCCCAGTAGCTTTTCAGCACTCTTTTTGTTTTCAATGAACTGGCCTTCTGGGATAGCAGATGCATTCAGAATCCTGTACCTCTGTTTGAAGTCACCATAGAGTACCCTGTTTGGAAATCCTTTCCTGCAGATTCGAATACCCTCTAGTACACCATTGCAGCGAAGCTGGTGCATGACTAGGCAGTTGTCCATAACTCCAGGTGTTTTAGTTTCATTGGGAATCAAACAGCGAACAAAATGTGGATGAGTCGTCTTGAGATTGGTCATCAGTTTGTTAAGGTTTTCTCTGTGCAGCGCTGACACAGTCTGAAAGGATGAGCCCTTTTTTTTGCCACCTTTCCCACCTGACTTTTCAGCGGCCTCTGCTCCAGCGTAGCTTGAGAAGAGATGGCTCAGAAGCTTGAGTGACGATTTTTGATATAGTCCAACTACTGTTTCATTTAGTGGATCTTTGTTCTTCACAAGCCAGCCTGCAATATTGTAATCAACAGTGCCGGCATAGTGAAGCAATGCAAAATGTGCCTCTGGCTTGCCTTTGACCACGCGTGGTTTCTGGAACATGTTTGATTTGCCCAGATGATTATCGTAAAGCTTTGCTTTGAAGGTCTGGTCACTTGCTTTTGGAAACATGCACTCCTCTTCTAGGATTGACATAATGCCAAGAGGCTTCTCGATTAGATCAATACAGGCTTGCAAGTCCATCCCAAAATCAATGAACTCCCAGTCTATTCCTTCTTTTTTGTACTCCTCTTGCTCCAGGACAAACATGTGGTGATTAAAAAACTGTTGCAGTTTTTCATTTGTGAAATTAATGCAGAGCTGCTCAAAGGTGTTGAAATCAAAGATTTCAAATCCAGCAATGTCTAGGACACCTATGAAGTACTGTCGATGCTGCTTTGTGTCTAGGGACTGGTTGATTCTTACTACCATCCAGCTGAACATCTTCTCGTACACTGACTTTGCCAGTGCACCGAGGGAGTAGTAAACCTGATCCACACCTTGGCCTTTTGTGACATATTCATTGCCTACCTTAACTCTTGGATGACAAAGTCCTTTCAGGAGATCAGCAGAGTTCAGGCCCATTAGGTATGCTGATTTGTCAGCAGCTTCTGTTCCGTCTGGTTCTGCCTGTTCCTCACGCTGTTTCTGCTTGAACTTCATGTTGCCGTAATGCATGATTGCACCAATCAGTTTGTAGACTCCCATCTTCTCCTCTGGAGTGAAGCCGAGTACATCGAATGCATTGTCTGTTGCCATCAGCTCCTCGCTGTCATTGATGGATGCAACAGTTACCTCTCCTTGGGAGATGTAAGAGTAGTCATAGGGATTATTGGTAATTAGCAGCATATCTAGCAGCTCAGGCTTTGCATTAGACAATATCTGGAAGAAGATGTGGTAGTTCCTTTCCGCCTTTAGTTGAAAGGATACACGTGACTTTTCCAGCAGGTATGTTTCAATGTCAGCTGAAGAAAGTTTCCCACTTGTTCCAAAGTGAATTCGGATGAACTTTCCAAAACGAGAGGAGTTGTCATTTCTCACTGTTTTGGCATTACCAAATGCCTCAAGTGCAGGGTTAGCCTGGATGATTTGATCCTCCAGCGTGCCCTTGCTAGAGTCCTTTTTGACTGCTCCACCAGCAGCTGCAATGCTTGCAAAATACTGGATTACTCTCTTAGTGTTAACGGTCTTTCCAGCACCAGATTCTCCAGTGATGAGGATGGACTGATTTTCCCGGTCGGTTAGCATGTATTGATAAGCATTATCTGAGATGGAGAAGATATGAGGAGGAGCTTCTGATCTCTTCTTGCCTCTGTAAGCTACAACCACCTCCGCATCGTACACAGGCAGCCATTTGTATGGATTGACTGTTACACAAAAAAGCCCAGAGTAAGTATAGATCATCCATGCTGCGTAACGCTCTTTGAGGTTAAACAGCACTGCAGGCTCATGGAGGAAAGTGAACATTGCCATGTCTTCGATTTTATCAAACTTAGGCGGGTTCTGCGGATGGACGTCTGTCTCTTTGACAGTCACGGTCCTCCCATCCTCCGTCTTGACAGTCGCCTTCCCTCCATCCTTGCTGAGAACCTGTCCCTTGACATATTCCACCTTTTCATCCACCACAAAACATTCAGTCTTGATGTCAAATGGTCTAGTCTGAGCTTCAAGCCGTTCTTTCTCCGATTTCCTTAGGAAAGGAGCTGCTTTGCCAAATTCTGCCATGAGACCATCACCCATTCTGCTGCCGTTAGAAAGGCTAAAAGGTATTCAGTGGAGTTGCTGACCAAAGAACTGAAGAATACCCAGACGGCCAGTTGTGCTCTCTTTTATAAAGGATGAAGGAGCTCCAAACATGGACATGTCTTCAAATATCTTTGACAAGATGGAGAGCATTACAGGCAAGAGATATTTTTATCAAGTCTTTTAAGTGGTGTGGGGGCAGTTTCAGGACCTTTAGTTGATGCTAATACCTTATTGGGAAAAATCCCACCTCTTCCATTGTCTCCTTCTGCTGGACACCTCTAGTAGATAATCCACACATATCAGTCTCAGTCTGTTATTAATACCCATTACCAACAGACAAGTCATTTGTTTGTGCAATATTTAAACTATATGAATAACTACATTACTGAAGTACTATTCCTTTTTGGCTTGTGTTTATGTACCAGTTACCTAACGACAGACCTTTTGTGCTTTATATCCATTTCAAGATTGACTTTGGATCGTACTTATCTTGTAATGACAGCACACCTCTTTTCCCATCAAAGGTTCTCTGATAGAAGCCACTGACACCTCCTGTAGATATCACAGTACAGACAGGCTCATCTCATCTTGGTTTAACACCATCCTCAAAATAGTACACGGGTTGAAAGGATGAGTCCCTTTTTGAGTCTTGGTTCTCTCAAGGTTTCTGCCTTATGTTTAGGGAGTTTTTCCACTGGAAAACTCCCTAAATGTCCTAGGCTTGCTCAATTTGGGATTGGTCTTCGAGATTACAAAATAATCTAATAAAATAAGCTGAATGTTTGGCTGGTGCTACACTCTTTTTACATTTACAATATTTAGCAGATGCCCTTATCCAGAGCAACTTATAGAAGTGCTTTGTATTCTTCTTAGTAGACATTACATCATGCAAGTACAAAATAGCCCAAGAACACAACCAAAACTGCTTCCTGCTAGAAGCTGATGTAGGTGAACCCAACAACAACAGAACATTTTTTTAAATTAAAAATGCAATTGCATTTTCAGTCTTCACTTTAAGTGCTGAGTGAAGAGGTGAGTCTTTAGTCGGCGAATGAAGACAGCCACAGACTCAGCTGTTCGGACATCCAGCAGGAGTTCACTCGACCACCTGCTTGCCAGAACAAAGAAGAGTCTTGATGCTAGTCTTCCTTTAATCTTACATGGAGGGTCCAGTCAAGCCAAGGTACAGAGTGTTGTTTGATTAGAGCCTTAAGGTAAGAATGTGCTGCTGCTCCATTTTTGGCTTTGTTGGTAAGAATCAGGGTTTTGAATCTGATGCAGGCAACTACAGGGGGCCAGTGATGAGAGCGTAGCAGTGGGGTGACATGAGAAACCTTGGGTAAATTAAAAACCAGACGAGCTGTTGCAGTCTGGTTTGGGAGACCAACCAGGAAAAGCATTGCAGTAATCTAGTTTTGATACAAAAGAGACTGGACAAGCATCGGGGTGGGTTCCCTGGAAAGGAAGGGTCGAATTCTACTTTCTGCATGATTGGGTCAGTCTGACAATATAAGCAGAGAAACTCAGTTTGTCTTTATAAGCACAGAGATGATGATGATGATGATGACCCAAGTCTTACCACGACTAGAAATTCCAATCTTTGTGAGTTTTAGCACATCTTATTCTTTTTCACCGTTGTTCCCCTTCCAAAATAGTGATTTATTGTCACATTTCCATAAAGACCATTCCAGACTGATCAAGTTTTTTTTCGATCACTATAAGGGTCAGTTTGGCATTCTAATGAAGCTGCCGATGCTGCCATTTTTTTCAGATTTACAGTGCATCCGGAAAGTATTCACAGCGCTTCACTTTTTTTTCCACATTTTGTTACGTTACAAGCTTTATTCCAAATTGTATTAAATTAATCTCTTTCCTCAAATTCTACACAAAATACCCCATTATGACCATGTTAAAAAAGTTTTTCTTGAGAAGTTTTTGAAAATTTATTAAAATTAAAAAAACAAAGAAATCATATTTACATAAGTATTCACAGGCTTTGCTTAATACTTTGTAGAACCACCTTTGACAGCAACTACAGCCTCAAGGTCTTTTTGAATATGATGCCACAGGCCTTGGCACACTTATCTTTAGGCAGTTTTGCCCATTCTTCTTTGCAGTACCTCTGAAGCTCCATCAGGTTGGATGGGAGACGTCTGTGCACAGCCATTTTCAGATCTCTCCAGAGATGTTCAATTGGATTCAAGTCTGGGCTCTGGCTGGGCCACTCCAGGACATTCACAGAGTGGTCCTGAAGCCACTCCTTTGAGATCTTGGCTGTGTGCTTTGGGTCGTTGTCCTGCTGAAAAATGAACCGTCGCCCCAGTCTGAGGTCAAGAGCGCTCTGGAGCAGGTTTTCATCCAGGATGTCTCATCGCTGCATTCATCTTTCCCTCTATCCTGACTGGTCTGCCAGTTCCTGCTGCTGAAAAACATCCCCATAGCATGATGCTGCCACCACCATGCTTGACTGTAGGGATGGTATTGGCCTCGTGATGAGCAGTGTCTGGTTTTCTCCAAACATGACGCCTGGCATTCACACCAAAGAGTTCAATCTTTGTCTCATCAGACCAGAGAATTTTGTTTCTCATGGTCTGAGAGTCCTTCAGGTGCCTTTTGGCAAATTCCAGACGGGCTGCCTTGTGCCTTTTACTAAGGATTGGCTTTCACCTGGCCACTCTGCAAGGTTCTCCTCTCTACACTGAGGAACGCTGGAGCTCTGACAGTGTGACCATCGGGTTCTTGGTCACCTTCCTAACCAAGGCCCTTCTCCCCCGATCGCTCAATTTAGACAGTCGGCCAGCTCAAGGAAGAGTCCTGGTGGTTCCAAACTTCTTCCATTTATGAATGATGGAGGCCCCTGTGCTCATTGGGACCTTCAAAGCAGCAGAAATTTTTCTGTATCTTTCCCCAGATTTGTGCCTCGAGACAATTTCGTCTCGGAGATCTACAGACAATTCCTTTGACTTGGTGTTTGCGCTCTGACATGCAGTCAACTGTGGGACCTTATATAGACAGGCGTGTGCCTATCCAAATAATTTCCAATCAACTGGATTTACCACAGGTGGACTCCATTTAAGCTGTAGAGACATCTCAAGGATGATCAGTGGAAACAGGATGCACCTGAGCTCAATTTTGAGCTTCATGGCGAAGGCTGTGAATACTTACGTAAATGTGATTTCTTAGTTTTTTATTTTTAATACATTTTCAGAACTCTCAAGAAAACCTTTTTCACATGGTCATAATGGGGTATTTTGTGTAGAATTTTGAGGAAAGAGATTAATTTAATACAATTTGGAATAAGACTGTAACGTAACAAAATGTGGAAAAAGTGAAGCGCTGTGAAAACTTTCTGGATGCACTGTATATACTGCATACAAAATTCCTGTATTTTCTGGTTGTATTCTAATAAATAGACTGAGAAATAATTCTATGTATAATTCTATGTCATACGACAGAATGATCAGAATGGTATATCTAATCTGACTGAGACAGTTGCAGATGAGCTTCACACAGGCAAAGGTTGAGGTCTGAGGTTGGGATCGAAGCAAGGACCTCTGGAGCGGTGAGGTGACTGCACCACCAACCACATGCACCACATGCTACCCAAGACTTACAAATAAAACAAATCTCAGATAAATCAGTAGGCAGACTAAATTAACCTCAGACATTAAGCCATTATTTGACAGACTAAGGTTGTGGTTGCTGCGTATATTTTAAACAGCAACTCCCTGAAGATCTGTACCAATTTCTATTCACAATGGCTCTAACAAAAGCCTCTGTATTTTTAAATAATATTGTGAAGGACTTTTCAGTCAAAATTAAGATCCAATAATCGCAAATATAGACACAACTTGGGGCCAAAGTCATTTAATACATCTTTTCTCAGCTAATGTACAATACTGAGCTGTACTTGGCAGCACAAGTATTAATTAATTTATAAAGATTCTCCCATTCAATGGCATACTGTGTCGTAATTAAAGTCAATGGCATCATTCATGTGGGTGATATAAAACTGGAAAATGTCACATACGCATAAAAAGAGGCCTTTTACAAAATATTGACTGCTGACATGGATAACCAGTTCACATTTACAAAGGGGATGCGTAGAGCTGAACCTCCATACTGTAGAGATCATAAACGTAAATCCTGTTTGTAGCGTGGCTTAACTGCGGGACATGCGTTTCCGAAACTGCTCTACCAGAGGAACCAGGCAACGAGGGGAGCCACTCTGCAGTAGGAAAGGGTGCTTGAGCAGGTCAGTGGCACTCGCTCTCTCCAAAGGGTCTTTCATTAACATGGAGTCCAAAAAGTCCCTCAGCACAGGTGAGATCTGTTCAGGAAAGGAAGGGTTAATGATCATGAGCTTCAGGCTGAAATAACAGTTTACATTAACGTGGACTGAAGCATAAGATCAACATTATACATATGTGTATGTTAAAATATTTCTCTGTGTTTAAAGGATGTGTTCATCAAATAAGTTGGGCTTAATAAGTTCAATTTCATATGTTTTTCAGTATGATATTTTCTTGAAACTTTAATTTCTACAATAAACAGTCTTCTATACTTGTCTTGATAGATTTAATAAAATATACTCATCAGATAAAAAATGAGTCACCTCTGACTGAATGTACCTCATAGCATGTAATACCTCCACAAATTCTGACAAGAATGGGATTTTTGCCACTGCTGGTAGACCTGTATGACCGTACGCTACATTATACCTGCAAATTCAGCTACTTCCTTCACACTATGGCCTTTGGCATGTCCAAATGCAACCACTTCTTTTTGCTAGTCATTAACTTTTGCTTTGCGACCCATTTTTCACACATCGAACGAGACATTCACAGCACTGTACCACCTCTTCTCAATCTATGAATCCTGTCGCACACCCAGCAGATATTTATAGCCTGATCATCCTCGTGCAACGCCATCTTCAAGAGCTACTACCTCCTTAAACATGCAAGGTGACTAATTTTTTTTGTCTGGGGAGTATTTTGAAGGGTACATGTTAAGTAAAACTCACTTTTTCAGTCAATGTGCATATACAGTTGGATATCTGGAGTGCCTACCAACCCACAAACTATGAAATCAGACTACCCAATCAAAATGTCTAGTTCACAAAACATGGGATTCAGCAAGCCGTTCAGATTTGCTCTTATTTTTGTCACAAGGACAAGAGCATCCTGTATCTCATCTGAGTAATTCCAGCACACACTAGCATTATGTCAAAGCTAGGAGCTAAACACTGGAAGTTCTTGGTTTAGATCAGCACTAATCAGTAGATCAAATTCAAATGATATGTAAATTTGAACATAGTAGTTAAATGGCGTTGTAAAAGCTACATTACTTTTTAACGTACTATTTCTATATTTACGTACGAGTTCCATGATTTCAAGGCCCTAAGAACTTGCAGTCAGCCTTGAACTAGATTCTGCACACAGAAAACAAATCATGCTACATTTACGGTGTTCATACCACAGGACTGTGGTAGCCTAGCGGTTAAGGTACCGGGTTCAAATCCCACCTCTGCCAAGCTGCCACTGTTGGGTCCTTGAGAAAGGCCCTTAACCCCCAATTGATTGGATTGTAAGAATGTATCAATTGTAAGTCGCTCTGGAAATGGGCGTCTGCTAAGTGCTGTAAATGTAAATGTAAATGTAAATGTTCATTGAAGTTAGCAGCGTTAGGTCTGTAGACTTGTCAGTTATTTAATGTGAATGATTAAATTGCTTTAATACAACAAATTAATTAAGCTTAATCAAATAATTTAATGAACAACATAATGATTTCAAGCATAGCTCATGATGCCGTGAATTACTGAGAGGGGTGGAGTGAACAGTGGTTCATTATCATTTAAAAGAAAGGCACTCGGTGTTCTAAAATGTAGACTGTTTTGACAGGGTGAGAAGTGCTCTGGTATCTGTGTAGTGTTTGGAAAAAAATTATGTCACAGCCATTTCATTAAGTCCCCAGGGAGCTGTGTTAACTTGTGGAAAGCCTTTAAATAAGAAGTAAATCACAGAAGTAACATCTGAAGTCAGATCAGATTTTCACAAGATTGACACGTTCTTTTTGATTCGTTCATTTTCTATTGCCAATAAGATCTGACTGTTAAAATGTGTACAAATACACAGATATCCAAGGTAAAATATTATTCCAGTAAAAGTAGAAACCCTTCCTTTAGCACAAATGTATTTGAGTCTAAATATACTTAAGCATTGAAAATAAAGGAACCATGAGTTATTATGGCTCTAATGTCCTATTATCATTTTTGTAAGAAGACTCTTTGCTTAATCAACTAATTTCAGGTGAAACAACTCTAGCGACACTCTTAGTACAATCTTTTAACAGAATGTCATTAATTAGTCCAACAAGGCCTGCTATAAGTAAAAATTCACCCAAAATGATAAAGGTACATGAAAAACTATAGTAACTTTTACGTTTAGTTCATTACTGTCCACCACTGACTTATAAGTATTATTTGGATTAAGCCACAAAAACCTTATGCTAGTCAGATAAAAGAAACCATGATTACGTTGGCCAAATTGACTAAACTGGCCTGGTTAAACAACTGTTGGATGTCGTAGTCGTGTATAGAGTGGAACAATGTATTCAGTTATCACAGCCATACCAATATTTTAGCTCTGCATATTATTAAACAACAAATCCAGTCTTGCCTTGTGTGTGTTCCTGACAGAAGGTGCTGGCTCATCTCTCAGTCTCTTCATAGCAGTTATTGGAGTGTCACTAAAATATGGAGGCTCCCCATCCACCATCTCCACCACCATAATTCCCAGAGACCAAACATCCACCTGGAAACATGACTAGTTTTAATGTCTCATGGATTACAATGAGTTAGTCCATTTCATTTTTCTAAAGTCTCCAGTAATAGGCACATAAAAAGATTCACACTGTAAGAAAAACACTCATTCAACAAGCTAAAATCCTGAAGTCCTAACACTGTAAGGTCCTCCATCAGGAGCAGAAAATAACTCTGGAGATAAGAGTTAGGTATTGTCTGTGGGTGTTCAACTATAGTGTCCAGAGCCTGGTTTAATAATAGTCATTGGCAGATTAGAGGATTAGAAAAGTATTTCCAATAAACTGTTATATGTGGGGCAAAAAAGTATTTATTCAGCCACGTGATTGTGCAAGTCTCCTACTTAAAAAGATGAGAGAGGTCTGTAATTTTCATCATAGGTACAACGTCAACTATGAGATACAAAAGGAGAAAAAACTCCAGGAAATCACTTGTAGGATTTTTAAAGAATTTAATTGTAATTTGGTGGAACAATACGTATTTGTTCATAACAAAAAGTTCAACCAACTCTACTTTGTAACATACCTTTGTTGGCAATGACAACATTTTCTGTAAGTCTTCACGGTTTGCAACACATCTGTACTGGTTTTTTTGGCCGCCTTCCTCCATGCAGATCTCCTCTAGAGCAGTGATGTTTTAAGGGTTGTCGTGAGCAATATAGACTTTCAACTTCCTCCACAAATTTTCTATTGGGTGAGGTCTGGAGAACTGGCAAGGCGCACTCAGGACCTGGAAAGGCCTTTTTCCGGAGCCACTCCTTCCGTTGCCCTGAGCAGCGTGTTTTGGATCATGTGTCATGCTGGAAATACCCGCCACGTTCCATCTTCAATGTTCTAACTGATGGAGGAGGTGTTTGGCTTAAAATCTCCGATACGTGCCCCGTTTCATTCTTCCCTAAACGATCAGTCGTCCTGTCTCCTTTGTAAAGTAAACGCCCCAGCATGATGTTTCCACCCCATGCTCCCAGTAGGTATGTGGTCTTGGGATGGCAACTCAGTTTCTTCTTCCTCCAACACGAACAGTTGAGTTTTACCAAAAGTTTCAATTTTCACATCTGACCACATGAGATTCTGCCAATCCTCCTATATGCTCTTCGGCAAACTTAGAGGGGTCTGGAGATACTGGTTAGAGTCAAGCAAGTCAGTCAGATTGGTATTTATATAGCGCTTTTTACAATGGAGCATTGTCTCAAAGCAACTTGACATGTTTTTATATTAGCTCCTATCATACAGTCCAAATCCCATGAGCAAGCCCTAGGCGACAGTGACAGAAACACTCCCTAGTTCTAGGAAGAAACCTTGGAGGACCAGACTCAAAAGGGACCCAACCTCCTTGGGCGGCTGTAATGATAAATCTAAGGAGCGAACTAAAGTCATGGATTCCATGGTCCGAATAAATGGGATTTATGCCACAGTGGGAGCTCCATCAATGAACATCAATGTGTGGGGCCGGAACTGCCGGAACACACCTCGGAGGAAACAGAAAATTATTATTATTGATTAAGAGCACAGTTTTTTATTAACAATCACTGATCCATGTCAATCACTGATGCCAATGTTAGCATGAGACCCCCCGGCAGCATTAGCTATAGCATGCAAATGGCTAAAGCTAGAAAGAGGAGAACGGTAGGAAACACAGCCAGAGGGACACATGAGAAGCATTGGCAACCCCACGAGTGGCAGAAGACAGCAACCAAACGTCTCTGATCACCATAAGACTCTTGACTATGAACCCCCAGCTCGCCCTTATTCTAAGGCAAGGATGCATGAGTCAAGTTCACGAGGACCGAAGCCTAGTTCAGCCAGACCGCCCACTCGACACTCCCGGCTAGCGGGCAAGGCAGGCAGGCCAGACATGACTCCAGACTCCGGCCCCAGCAACCCAAGCCATGCAACCTGGTCTAAATCTAGTCAAAAGAGGGGGGACACGCCTGGCACTGCAGAATCTGAGTCCCTCTTGGCATAGTGTGTTGCTGATGGTAGCCTTGTTACTTTGGTCCCAGCTCTCTGCAAGCTATTCATCAGATCCCTCCGTGTAGTGCTGGGATTTTTGCTCACCGTTCTCATGATCAATTTGACCCCACGGGATGAGATCTTGCGTGGGGCTCCAGATCGACTGAGATTATCAATGGTCTTGTATAATAATAATAATAATAATAATAATAATAATAACAACAATAATAAAAATAACAATAATAATAATAATAATAATAATAATAATAATAATAATACGTTTAATTTATATAGCGCCTTCCACAAGGACCCAAGGACCCTTAACAATATCCAGATATACATTCAGCAATACAAAACAAGCAAACACCTCAAACATTAGTTGGAAAAGACAGCATGAAAGTTTTCAGAAGCGATTTAAATTGTGGAAGAGTAGATGCAGACCGAACAGATGCCGGAATAGAATTCCAAAGGGTGGGAGCTGCCACAGCAAAGGATTTCCCACCCATGGAGGAAAGCCTAAATCTAGGGAGTAGGTTGGAGCCAGTGGAACGCAGCGACCGGGAAGGAGTGTACTGATGGACTAATGTGCAGAGATACAGTGGAGCAAGACCATGGAGGGATTTAAATGTCAGAATTAGAATTTTGTATTGGATGCGTTTGTGAACCAGGAGATAGTGCAGTTGCAATAAAACAGGAGTGATGTGATCAAATTTTTTGGTTTGTGTAAGAATCCTGGCGGCGGAGTTCTGGATATACTGGAGAATTCGAATTGATTTAGAGGGAAGACCATAAAGAAGCGAGTTGCAATAATCAAGGCAAGAGGAAACAAAAGCATGCACCAGGATCTCTGCAGCAGTGGGAGAAAGGAAAGGGCGCACACGAGCAATGTTACGGAGATGGAAGAAAGTAGACTTAGAAACAGATTTAATGTGAGGAGTAAACGACAGAGTTGAGTGAAAAAGCACACCAAGATTACGAACCGTAGAGGACATGTGAACAGACACACTCGCGATGGTCAATGAGGAGGTAGAAATGGAGGAAATCACAGATTTAATGCCAACAAACAAAAACTCAGTCTTCTGGAAATTGAGCTTATGAAAGTTGGCACAGAGCCAAGAATTCAGATGAGAAATGCAATCAGTAAGAGCAGAAAATGAAAATGATGAAGATCGATTGAAACTAAGATAAATTTGCGTGTCATCAGCATAACAGTGAAAAGAAAGGCCATATTTCCGTATTATAGAGCCCATGGGAAGCATGTAAACTGTAAATAAAATAGGACCAAGAACGGAGCCCTGTGGGACGCCCTGTTCCGCAGTAACAGTTTAAGACACAGTATTCCCTATGTCTTCCGTTTTCTAATAATTGCTCCCACAGCTGACTTATTCACACCAACCTGCTTTGCCTATTGTAGAATTTCACTCTTCCAGCCTGGTGCAGTCTACATTTTCTTCCTGTGTCCTTTCGACGCTCTTTGGTTTGGCCATTGGTTTATTCGGACTGACTGTTTGAGGCGTGGGCTCGTGTCCTTTTATACAGATAACGGGTCAAACAGGTCCATTAATAACAGGTAATGAGTGGATGACAGAAGAGCTTCTTAAAGAAGAAGTTTACAAGGTCGTAAGAGCCAGAAATCTGGCTTGTTTTGTGGGTGACCAAATATTATTTTCGCACCATGAATTCACATTACCTTCTTTAAAAAAATCCTAAAATGTGATTTCTTGGATTTTTTTTTCTCATTTTTTGTCTCTCATAGTTGAAGTGGTAGCTTATGTTGAAAATTATAGACCTCACAGTCATGGCTGAGCAAATACTTTTTTGCCCCACTTTGTAAGTAACAATATACCCTTACAATATAACTATGACCAGCATTTTAAACCACGATGTTGACATAGAAATTTTCTGATTGAATTAAGGTTGTTGGATTGGGTGAGTGAATATCTGCACAAGTTTACTGCATTGTAAAAACAAGGATCCCAAAATATTCATTAATATGCAAAGCTAAAGACTCCGTATTTTCCTTCCATGTACTGTAACGCCCTAGCTACCAACTGCTATGAAGCATTAATAAGTCATGTTCGTTAACAGTTAACAAGAGAGTGATTTCAGTATCAGACTCTAGGTATGTGTTGCCAGGTCCTCAGCGCCTCATTGTAACAGGAAGCAAACCTGGGCCAAACAACCTAATGAGCCAGCTTGTAGATTCTTAGACTTAGTGTTTTCCAAGATAATTTTTAAAAAATTCCTCTTTCTTAGATGAATATTCATGGTTTAACTTTCAATTTATGAATCTGGGGCACGTTGGCACAATGTTATCTATTTTTTTTTTGTGATTTATGTTACCTCTGTGCCATCTGGGGTTTTTTGGGAAAACCCTCTGGAGCCTCCAGTACGTAGTTCCAACAAGAGACTTTCTCTTTGGATGTCCTTGCTGATCTGAGCACAGAATCCAAGTCGGACAGCTTGAATCTAAAAAAAAAAAAAAAAAAAAAAAATCCAAAGTGTAACTTATTAAAACAATATTTACACCTCAGTGATCAATAATACTTTCGGATATACAGATGGTAGGAAATGTTTGTGACCCTTTGTTAATTTCGGAGTTCCTGTCCAGTAGTTATTTCATCACATGTGGGTCTGTCTGGCAACAGTCTATAATGTAGGCCACCACCGGGATAACCAGGGTTCGAGGCACAAGCAGTGCCCCTCAAGCTGATTCGGCCATCACATGACAACCTGATTAGCTTGCTCCTGAGGGGAGGAATGGCCTGGGCGGCAGAACCCTCCTCCCAGCTCTGCAGCAATGGGGGTGCCCCGGGTCTCTAGGGATATTGCTCCAGAGAATGGGGTTAAAATGTAGGAAAAAACAGAAAAACTTGTACTTATCTATTGTATATTAGTTATTGAACAGGTTGATTGTTCAGAGTCCAGGCTGAAAAAGGCCACATATAAAAGAGTTGAGATTTGATAGCGGCCCTGTTAAAGGCCTACCATTAAGAGACTAATATGTTTCAAGTTAAAACTACCAAAACAACTTTTTTAAAGACCTGAATTTCTGGAACATGCACAGGGGCCCACAGTGACGCAAGCAGTTAGTGCGATGCTGCTCAGCTTGATAATCTGGTTTGATCCTGCCTTAAACTCTGCCCTATGGTGAAGCACTCCAGTTTTCTCCCACATTCCAAAGCCATGAGTTAGGTTAATTGCACCAGTACGAATGTGTCCAACTAATATTGATGTGACCTTGCTCTTATGGCAACAGAACTAGGATTTAAACACTGCGTTTGATACCATTACTAGTATATCACTTTGACAGAAAACTCGTTTTGCACTAGCACACACTCATATCTTGAAAAGTTATAAAAATAAACTTACATTTACATTTATTCATTTAGCAGACACCCTTATCCAGAGTGACTTACAACTGAAACATGCTTACGATCCAAGCAACTGGGGATTAAGGGCCTAACTCATTTGCACCAGTACAAATGTGTCTGACTAATATCGATGTGACCTTGCTCCTCTATGGAACAGCCACTGATATTGATGCAACTTTACATAAACAAATAAATTCAATCCAAAGTGAGGATGGGCGAAGTAGAAAACAACTACAAGCATTAGCATTAAGACCTGGGTGCTCATCAACTCACAATAAGACAAATTGTTCACATACAGTGGGGCAAAAAGGTATTTAGTCAGCCACTGATTGTGCAAGTTCTCCTACTTAGAAAGATGAGAGAGGTCTGTAATTTTCATGATAGGTACACCAACTATGAGAGACAAAATGAGGAAAACATTGTAGGATTTTTAAAGAATTTAATTGTAAATTATGGAGGAAAATAAGTATTTGGTCAATAACAAAAAACTGGTTATGGTACTTTGTATCATAACCTTTGTTGGCAATGACAGAGGTCTTGTATGTCTTCCATTTTCTTACAATTGCTCCCACAGTTGATTTATTCACACCAACCTGCTTGCCTATTATAGATTCACTCTTCCCAGCCTGGTGAAGGTCTACAATTTTCTTCCTATTGTCCTTCGACAGCTCTTTGGTCTTGGCCATGGGTGAGTTTGGAGTTTGACTGTTTGAGGCTGTGGACAGGTGTCTTTTATACAGATAACGAGGTCAATCAGGTGCCAGTAATACAGGTAACAAGTGGAGGACAGAAGAGCTTCTTAAAGAAGCTGTTGCTTGTTTGTGGGTGACCAAATACTTATTTTCCACCATGATTTACAATTTAATTCTTTAAAAATCCAATCTGATTTCCTGGAATTTCATGTACCTATGAGGAAAATTACAGACCTCTTTCATCTTTCTAAGTAGGAGAGCTTGCACAATCAGTGGCTGACTAAATACTTTTTTGCCCCACTGTCTGTATTAAATGCTGTTGCTATTTTGCCTAGGCGTGGACATTTTGTAGAAAAGTACACCAAAACCCAACACGGAATGCTGAAGGATATGGAAAGAACAATATTAAGAACACTGTGGTAGGGCACAAAAAGAACTGCATACCAACAACAAACCTCAGTCAGGATTTCCTCCCACAGTCCAAAAACATTCATTATGTTTACTGATTATGCTAAAACCTGACTGTGTGTGTGTGTGTGTGTGTATATATATGTGTGTGTGTATGACTAGTCATGATGTAACCTTGTGTGTCGCTGACATGGCCACTGATGCTGATAACGCTGTTAAATAAAACCAACAAACAAATAAACCACAGTCAGTATCTGAAGCATGGTGAAGGCAGCAAGGTTTGGGACTGATTTTCAGTCTCTGAACTTGTACAACTTGCAATAATTAAAAAAGTAGTGACAACAGAATAGTTCAAAAAAATCAAATGTCTTTTGGGATGGCCTGGTCTAGGATTTAGACACTGTGTTGGATACCCTTGCTAGTATTTGACAGAAAACTCGTCCTCCACTAACACACACTTACATCTTGACAAGAGTGTTATACATGTAACCTCTCTATATCCAGAGTGACTATGTTGAAACATTCATACCATCCAAGCAATTGGGGGTTAAGGGCCTTGCTCAATAAAGATTTCAACAGTGGGGAGCCAACATTAAAAGGACCCAACAGTGGCATCTTGGCAGAGATGATATGAACCATGCACCTTTTGGGCCATAGCCAGTACCGTACCACTTAGTCAACACAGCCTTCCATAATGGCCATAATCCTAAAAATGGTTGCAAAACCTTTAAACCACAAAATAATTATACTCAAAATTTCAATACATACAATGCGTAATGCACACTTAGTCTAATGTGGTTTAATTGAAACCGCTTGCTGAAAGAAACGGGTGAAGATGATTTCCATAGGTTACTAGTTTATGATCAGCCGGATATAGACTTTACAACCACTTCAATTCTGTGGCATGCCCAAGGAATGGGTTGAATGCAAATCCAGAGTCTAACTATGTCTCACTATGTACAGTCTGATTGACACTCCAGGAAATGTTACTGCTGCTAAATGAGGTTCTCACATTCTTAAGAAGGTTGCATGTTTTTTCTCGCAGTCAGACAACATTTTATGTATATACAAGTGTAATTTAATACAGATAATTAAAGTGTAATTAACCTTACAACTGTAAACATTTTATAAGAATAATGAATGTCATATGAATGAATGAGAACAGTAACTCGTAACCTTTGGACTACTCTTCCATCCAGTGTTAGCATATTGAATCACTCTTACTGTCCCGGTGGAAACACCGTTGGCATGGAGTATGCCGAAGCCTGAAGCACAGCTCACACCACTGTTGTAATCATCTGCTCCTCTGTCAGGCCTGCACACACAGAATATATACAGACAAACATAAGTTTTGTCTTTCTTTCATTGTGAGGAATTTTCCATTTACATAATATTACTCGTAGGTATTAATGGTCACCTACACTTAAACTACCATTGCCATTACACAAATGGTCTCATGCCCATATATAACATAATTGTCCAAAAATGGACCCAAAAAAATTAACCTTAATTTGTGTCTCATAATACTCTTTCCACCGTATTTTCTTTCCAATCTTTGCAAGCTTTAGCATATCTTAGCCTTTTCACCCTATTTCCCCTTCGTAAAAGTGGTTTCTTTTCTTTCTTAGCTGCTACCCTTCCAAAAAGACCATTCTTATTCCTCGGTTCTGATACAGAGACTGAGAATAATATATATGGCCTTATACCATTGCTAAAACACCACCCATCATAGCTGTGGTCATGCCTGTATCAACTTGTTTCATGCCTTTTAAAATGGGCCAAGATGCCACCCCTTCACTCAAGATCTGCTTGTAAATTATGCACCAGTGCAAGGTCCAGTTTGCTCAAGTCTGAACCTATTAAATCTCTATCGTGACTGCAAAGCATTCCAGCTTCATTATGCACTTGCTAACTTTATAATGCTAAACAAACAATCGACAATTGGGAAAACAACCAAGTAAATGAAACTGAGAAGCAGCAATCAATCTGCCCCAGAGTAACCCAGAATAGAAAACCAGAATGACACACACAATCGTAAAATGAAAAATGGAAATGAGTATCCGGCAAAACATTTTTGTCTGGACACAACTAAAGAAAAACTAATGTGGACTGCAGGTGTTTTTTGTTGTCTCTCACCTGGTTTCAGATACTATGTTGGTTAAAGCTCCACCCTGCAAATACTCCATTATGACCCAGAGCTCCTCCTCCACCAGAGCACTTTTATACATCTCAACCACATTCTTGTGCCTGTAGTCTCTCATGATGACCACCTAAACAGTTTGAAGAATAAACCACAAACGTTCTGATCTGTAGGTTTGCCATATGTTAATATACACACATAGCTTAGGGTGATTCATCAAAGCCTATTACATAAGGAGATCAAGCGAATACAGTGGTACCTCGGTTCTCGTCGGTAATTTGCTCCAGAAGGCTTTTCGAGAACCAAAAGCAATGCGTACCGAGCAAATTTTTCCCATAAGGACTAATGTAAATTGAAAATTAAGTCTATTCCAGACCACCAAAATGCCACCATTATAGGGCAATCATATGCATTAATGGAGTTGTATTGTACATGTGCTCCCCTGATTTACGAAGTTCGTACATTCGGGCAAATTCATCATAACTTAAATGTATCATGAACCAATGAGTTTGATATAGTCTATACTGTATAATAGCAGAACCAACCTTGCTGTATAAAACACTTACATTAACATACAATTGGCCAAAATCATTAACAGAGTGCTTATTTTATTTTAGGTGTTGAAAAATCTCATGTAATTTAGGGAGTAATGGATAGAAAGTGTAAAGTAAAAGCAAAACACTTACTGTATTGGTGAACTCTAATGCTAGCATAGCTGCTAATTCTAACTGCAGCCTGTGTTTCTTTTCGGTTTCCTTTCTGTTGGCTCTTATAAACTAACCCTTTTAGGACCAATGGAGACTTATTTGCACTAAGAATACAGTACTGTAGATGTAAAAATAAAGAAAAATATGATAAACGCAGCAGAGGTCTTCACTGAGGAAGGGCTATTGTGAACCTGAATCACTGTGTACTGTAATCGTGAATCATGAATTGTGAATCGACTGAAATGGCTGCGCAGCTCGACTCGTAAGTTTAAGCAAGTTTGCTGAGTAGCGAGCAAACGAGAATAACCGAGACAAATCTTTCTAGTCATATGCATTGAGAACCGAATTCGAGGAGTTCCGAGGTGGTCGAGAACCGAGGTACCACTGTATACAGTTTCATTAAATTATTATTGCATGCAGTAGATTATTAAAATAAATTTTACTGAACAAAAGTTAAAAAGCTAACTGCATGACATACTTCATTAAACAGCAGCTCTCGTCTTTGCTGTTTTCTCAAATCCATCATCTTTACTGCCACCTGCTTCCCATTGTGCCTGTTCTGTGCAATACATACAACACCCGTCGAACCCTCACCAATTTTCACAAAGTTCTCAAGGTAAGTGCGAGGGTCCCCTTTGTCCACCACCATTTGCAGAGCAGCTTTGAACTGTGCATGAGTGACGTTGGGCTGTTCACTGATGACGGTGGCAGGCTCTGTAGTACTTATGCTGGGAGAGGAAGCTCCAGCCAGGTTGATAGCAGGAGAACCTGTAGGTGTGGGCCGTGGCTGGGAGGGACTGTCCTGCCTAAAGGATACTGAAGATTTAACAGGAGAAATTGCTGTTGTATAGTTGGAGAATGCTGAGTGGGACTGGGTGCCATATGCTGGTTTTGGACTGCTGGTGCCATTTGGTTTTGATATGGCTGGGAAAGTCATTGAATTTGTCTGTAATTATAAATAAAACAGATGACAAATTAGATCTCTGGCAGACAGTGATAGAGTCAGACACTTATAAGAAGATGTTTAAACAAAAACTATGAGATGATAAGTAAATAAACTTAACAAGAGTCTAATAATCTTCATCCACTACTGCCTTGATTACTCAATATATTCATAAGTTATTCACACCTAACTCAAGGAAATGAATTAATTAATGCGTGATCTCACCTTGAAGTCATACGTGGAATTAGGCCTCCTTGGCATGTCCACAGAGGTCATATGCAGATCTGGGCTGGGAAACGTCTTCGAATTGACCTTTGATGCTTGACTTAACGAGGGAGTATTGTACAGACAGGACATAGGCCTTTGGTTGGACTTGCATTCTCTTTGAGTTCTTAATCTCTGACTGTGTGCATAGCTGGCATCTTGACCTGGTCCAGGTATGCATAAAATATCCCTTGGCATGAGCCTTGGCTGGTCCATGGACATCATATTGACTTCAATAATTGACCTGGCTCTTGGTGGCAGTCCATTAGGTTGGAGTGTTGCACTTTTTTTGGTACTAGTTCGAGGGCTTCCACTCTCACTGTAGACCTGACGTGATCTATCATGCCAGTCTAGAACAGGTTGGCCATTTCTCCTTTTATTCTCATTCAGTTCCTGATACTGATATGTATCTACCTCAGCCAGCTCGCCCAGACGGCCCAAGGACTGGGCACGTTTTCGGAGTGATGGGCTTCTCCTCCTGAGAGAGTTGGAACTGGTAACTGAGAGTCGGCTCATCTCAGCAATAACCGTAGAAATGTATTCCCCATGTCCAATAAAGCTGCCCCGCACAACAGCCTGTGGGAAGGGAAGACAAAAGAAGTTTATAATACCTGCTGGCCTGCTACCTTTGTGCCAAGGCCACCTTAATGAAACTGTGATTATTATGACATGTCTTACATGTAATTGAGATGGAAATCCCATTTATTTCTACCCATTAAAAATGCGAGATTCACAGTTCAGTACACAGTGATTCAGTGGTTCAGAGTCCCAATACCCATTGCTCAATGAAGATCTCTGCTATTTTCATTGTGTTTTACTTTATTTTTACATCTACATCTTATGTATTCTTAGTGCAAATAAGTCTCCATGGGTCCTAGAAGGGGTTGTTTTGACTGCCAACCAAAAGGGAAACAGGAACTTAATGCTCCTGAAGACACAGACAAGCATTAGCATGAGCACCTATGCTAGCGCCGTGAGTTCACCAATACAGTAAGTGCTTATACAGTGCAGACACTCAGTATAAACACTTTACCAAACACTCAGTTTGTGATACAGTTAACTTATGATGGATTTGCCAGAATGTAACCCCATCATAAATCAGGGAGCACCTGTACAATACAACTCCATTAATGCCTTATACAGTGTGGTCTGGAAAACTTTGCTTGGTACTCGTCGTTTTCGGTTCTCGACAAGCCTTTAAGGGTTTTTTTGCAGCTTTTGGGCCAACTTACTTATTAGGGATACATGGGATATTTCCAAACTTCACTGACTCATGCTATTTTAGTATTATACTGAACACTGAAAGAATACAGTAAATATATACAATGTTTCATGGATTAGCAGTTCAAAGTTCTTTAATACCTGCTTGAATTTGTAGTTCTAGCAAGCACATAATCAAACATTTTTTTCCAACTGTGCAAACTGAAAGTATCTGAGCTTGTCCAGGAAGATTTGCCAAGCAATGTTGACTATTCCTTGATGAAATCGCAGATAATGATCTTCAGTTAGTTCAGGTCAGGTCAGATTTTAATGGAGCATGCCAGCAAATGAACCTGCATTTCAGGTTTGCTCATGCAGTTCCTTTCAGTCTGGGTACTACATGTGTACTTTCCGCGTTTCTGTTTTCTTTCACATTTCACTAAGGTATTTATATAAACAAAGTTCTACCTAGAGTTTATTTTTTCTGTATGGGTGTATGCTGGATTATTTATATCAGTATGCATAAATCCTGACCAGATAAAGCCATCATGGTGCCTGATGTTTTAATGTTTTAAAAAAAGATTTGTGTACCAAGAACACTAGAGTCTTTTCATCTAGGATTAGTTGATTAAGCAAAGAGTCTTGTTAGAAAAATGATAATAGGACATTAGAGCCATAATAAATCAAGGTACTTTTATTTTTGAAACTTAAGTACAAAGGCAAATATTTTTGCACTTTTACTCTAGTGGAGCTCAAAGGGTAAGTTTTTATTAGAATGATATTGAATTACTACTTTTATTAGAGTAATATTTAACCTTGGCTATCTCTACTTTAACTCAAGTACATGGTTCATGTACTTCGACCAGCACTGACAATATTAAATCCACTAATACAGACACAGAGTTTTTTGTTCCTCAAATGGAAAATTCTGCTGTACCTTTTCTTGTTTAGGCTGCACAGATGTGATGCTGGATGGATCCACTAAAGGCTTTGGTCTCTTCAGCGTCTCGATAACACTTTGCCATTGTGGTGGTAGTCCAACAAAACAGCCTCTTGCAGTGTCATATGATGTGTGTACCCGGTGCTCAAAGTTCCTGGGTGCAGAAATCTCCAATTTTCTCTTCTTCTTCTTCCGCTGGAACATGTTCCCCCCCTTGGGGAAACACAAGTACAGTCTGTTATGGTGTGTTCCCTTCATTTTTCTTAAGACAACTTCCCTTCAGACCTGCTGATACACAACTGAGCACAAAACAAACAATTCCACCTATGTGAGTCTCGAGTGTGCGTACTATTCAGAGGAGGTGGTGTAGAGAGTAATAATACACACCCAGCAAATCTTGTCAGAGCAAAGAAACAAAACCATGCTCAGTTCTCAGCATACTCAGACTCCACGTGTCCACTGTTTATTATTACATCATTCGTCTGGTGTGCATTGATGGACATCAGTGCTCATGCTGGCCATCCTCACTTTCCTTCAACTGAACTGCTGTTCTCTGACTATGCTACACTGACCCTGATCGAATACTTAGGCATGCCAGGCCTAGGTTTAATGACAAATATAAATGCCCTGCCTTTGGTTTTCCACTGTGAAATCAATCAGTTGTCAACCACAGGGCTGACCTAAATTACAGTGTTAAATCCTTACTAATTACAGTTGCAGTATTTCCATTCCTGATTTGTGACTCCGACTTTTGTTGATATCCCCTATCCCCACTCATCTTAATGGTTCAATGTTAAGTTCAAAAAGTACAGGTCAAAAATAATGTTTTAAGTTTGTGAAGCTTGCTACTTCCAACATTCTAACCAAACTATAATTCCTCACTAATACACTCTTTGACAAAAAATTAACACACCAAGAAGGAGTTGTTTGGATTGAATGAAACTTTATATTTATGAATGTAATGTTGGTATATGTAAGAGATTACAATATTGGGGCGAAAGGATGTTTATTGGGAAAACTGTACAATTGAAATGAGGCTCCATTACCCTATTTGGTCAACTTGTAGCTGAACCTGTAGATCCTTCACACTTGTAGGTTGCCAAAGCTTTCGTCCAAGCTGATCCCACAAATGCTCGATTGGCGATAAATCTGGTGCTTGGGTAGCCCAAGTGTTGTAATCTAGCAGAGACACTCCTTGGAAACCCTTACTGTGGGTGAGCGTTATCCTGCTGAAAAATGCCAGTTGGAAGTGCTGTGCAGCAATGTCCTGCACAATTTGCTGATCTGTTTCTGTCCCTCGTATCACTACTAGGGGTAGTATGTGATGGCTCCCCAGATCATCAAAACAGCAGTTTAGGCAGTGTGTCACTCCACAGCAAAGGTAGGATTGAAGTGCTCACCATGAGGAATCCATACTCAAAACCTACCATCGTCAGATTCCTTACAGAATCTTGATTAGTCACTAAAGACAAAACAGTCCAAGTTTCTCATTCACGACACCACTGCAAATGAAGTCAACCGTGGCTTGCTATCAATGGCAGGATACCGAATGGATGCCGTGACAACAAATGTCCATCTGCTAAGCACGTGGAAATGGTCCGGGTAGAGACAGGGGTGTGTAACGAAGGTGTCACCTGTGTCTGCATAGTGGACAACAAAACTGTAATAGCTCCTTGTGCTTGTCAGCAGATCAAAGGATCATCTCTACTGGTGGTCTGTCTAGGAAATCTGGAGCATGTTCACCGTGTGCGTGCCCTCATGGAACCACTGGTCCCAACACCTCCTAAGAGCTAGGTCAGAATGGCCTAGATGGTGGGCAATTCATTGAAACGACCATCCTGCTCCTCTTAGTCCAATGATGTGCCCCCTCTAAAAGTCTGTCAGTTGGACAAAATATCTTGAGTGCACTGTACATTACATAGGTTACATTTGCATTACTTAAACTGCCCAAACCAAAATTTCTGTCATGTCCATCAACAAGATATCATCAGTTGTTGAACAGACTATGAGGTGCGTGCAGAATAAGCGAAGAACAGTATCAACACTAATGTTGTGTGTTACGGGGAATACATCAGAAGGACACCATAGAATGGTAAAAGGTTGTTTTTGCATTTGTATGGCAAGCAGACCCCCATCAAAGCAAGTCACCAAATTCAAGATATTTTCTTCAATAAAATCCCAATAGCAATTAAAGTGCAAAAATATTCATCCCACAGACTTCGTCTCAACATATTAACGAAATACCTGATAGCACTGTTAGCAACCAAGTATACAAGTAACAATAACCAAGTATTATTAATGAAGAAACGTCACATCTACTGTTAGTATTTTACTAATATAGTTATGAATATAGCAGTTGATGCTGAAATTACATGAAATAAACACACACAAAAAAACATTTGATGGAAGCTGTTGCTGCACAGTAATGAGCAAAGTCGTGTATGAGTGCCTTAAATAGTCAAGTAATAAAAAGACAATTAACTGTGTAAAACCGTTTTTACCATTAAAATTTAAAACTATTCACCACAAATCACCAGTAGCACCATGTTTACGTGCTAATTTTGACTGCCCTAGTTAGCGCCCTGCTCAGATGGGGCTGATCTGCGCATTGATGTTCTATGTGTGTCGTGACTGGTGTGTCACACATGAGACAGGGGCTCATGACTAAACTAGAACGAAATGGGGTAAAAGAGGGAAGGGTTGAAGTTCATACTACTGAAATGTGTGCACGCTTCACTCAAGTGAAGTGTTTGGTGCATACTGAGTAAACTTTGGTTTGGCAAGCCTATTCAAACAACGATAAACACTTTCAGATTTCACTCCCACAGCACGATCTGATATCAAAGGCAATTCATTATTCATCCACTAGAGGGATGCAGAGAGCTGATTAGGCCTAGTTACAAATGGCATAGGACTATACTAATTTGTGTAACCAGCATGACCAGTATAGGTGCATAAGGAAGGGTGGTGATGGCGTTGTAGTCTCCTGAAGTAATCAGGCTAACTGCCTCACCTTGACTTTGCTATACTGACCTACATCAAAAACAGGTACTCACGTTTTTTGACAGCCAAGGATAAGGTATGACTCACAGTCTCTAGTATTGAAGTTGAGAGCAACAGAAATATGTTAAGAAGTTGCAGGAAAGCCCTTAGAAGTACTGTTTTTAAAAGCTAATGATTGAAACATTGAAATGTATCGGTATGTGTAATGTTTGTTCATTCTCACACCTACTTAATCCAGAAGCACGGGGTGCAAGGTGTTCGCTTGCTCACCCACTCACTCACTGACTCACACTGGGCCACTTTAGATACTCCAAAGGATTTATGGATTTATTTGTTAATTTAACATCACATCAGTAACAATGGCTATTCACGTCAGGAGCAAAGTTTCATAGATACTAAACAGATGTATTCAGATTGAATCAAGAGCGACCAGTAAACCTAAGACATGTCATTGGAATGTGGGAGGAAACCAAAGCAGCTGTAGACAACCCATGCAGGAACAGAGCCAGGAAGCTCTGAGGCAACAACCTTAAGCTGCACCCGCACCTGCACTACAGTACCATATATATATATATATATATATATATATATATATATATATATATATATATATATATATATATATATACACACACACATACTGTACAGTGTATATTTGTATAGCATCTTTCACAACACCCCAGGTCGCTTAACATTGACAGTACAAACTATACAGATGAAGTAGAAGATGAATGAAAGTGCTGAATAAAAAGATCAGTTTTAAGATGAGTTTTAAACTGAGAGAGAAAGGTAATAGCGCATAGAGAAAGAGGGAGCAAGTTCCAGACACACTAAAAGCTCTGCCTCCCATATATATGTAATATACATTAAATATTATATATACAGTGGGTAAAAAAGTATTTAGTCAGCCACTGATTGTGCAAGTTCTCCTACTTAGAAATATGGGAGGGGTCTGTAATTTACATCATAGATACATGTCAACTATGAGAGACAAAATGTGAAAAAAAAATCCAGGGAATCACATTGTAGGATTTTTAAAGAATTTCATTGTACATTATGGTGGAAAATAAGAAAATTACAGGCCTCTCTGATCTTTCTAAGTAGGAGAACTTGCACAATCAGTGACTGACTAAATACTTTTTTGCCCCATTGTGTATGTGTATAAATATATATATATATATATATATAGATTATTTTGCTGCTGCTAGTAACAGTAGGAACTGCACGTTCGATACAAGTTGGTAATTTTGAGGAACAGATGCTTTTTGAAGAAAACTTGTCAGCATTCTCTTGAAAGCAATTTTAATATTTAAGTGAAAAGGATATAGCCCTTAAAGACAGCTAAACTTGTACTCTGTGTGTGTGGCAGTGAAATCTGAGTGGCGAGGTTTTACAAAAAGATGAGAATCCCTTCTCTACGGTAACGATAGCCATTTTAAAAGGCAATTCTGCCATTCACAGTGAGACATGACATGATGCACTGTGTCCATATTTTACTAATGGCTCCAAGCTATATCCTTGTAGAAGTAGACCAGTCAATATTGACACACAAGAGAACATCAAATAGTGCAGATGAGATATGCAACAAACCTGCATGCAGTGTAAGATAAAAGCTCATAGGAATGGAAAGCATAATCCCAAACAGAATCAAACTGAGCCAACAGTTTGGGTCAGGTACAAATGAAAATAGAACATACATCATTTATTATTAATAGGTCCCTATAATGGAGTTGTTTCTCAGTCTTCTCTAAAACTCATAAGTAGACTTTAACTGTTCCATACAAAATGAAAAACTACTAAAAATTGCTAAAAGCAAACTACCAAATCTTATTGTACCTTAAGTACAACCCCAAATCAGAAGTAGTTGGGACAGTATGGAATGTAAAATACATCTTAAAAAAAAAAAAAACAGTGTTTTTTACGTTTACTTTGACTTTTATTTAATTGCAGACAGTATGAACCTGAGATATTTCATGTTTTCCATCCATTATGTACTGTTGCACATCTTAAGACATGTTTGCAAGAAGAATGGGACAAAATAGGACCTGACACACTAAATCGCTTGGTATCCTCTGGGCCAAAACATGTGGTGAAAAGAAATGATAACATTACAAAGTGGTAAATGCTTTACCATCCCAACTTTTTTTGGAATGTGTTACAGGCCTGAAATGCAGGAATGAATGTTTATTAACAAGTTGACCAGACAAAACATGAAATATTCCAGGTCCATGTTGTCTGCAATTTAAAAAGTCAAAGTAAATGTAAGAAACACTGTGCTTTTTTATTTATTTTTTATTTTTTAACATGCGTTTTCCATACTGTCCCAACTTTTTTCTGATTTGAGGTGGTATTAAAATCATCAACCAACTACAACAAGTTAATACACAGTCTGATTACTGCTAATTCAATATATTACTTAAAATGAGCAATAGTCCCCTTTACTCTGTTCTCTAATAGTCAGGACCACCACAGATCTAGCATGAATGGATCAGACAGAGCAGTGCTGCTGGAGTGTTTAAGCACTGTGTTCACTCACAGTTCACTCTATTAGACACATCTACCTTATTGCTCCACCTTGTAGATGTAAAGTCAGAGACAGCAGCTCATCTGGTGTTACACAGTTTGTGTTTGTCATCCTCTAATCCTTCATCCGTGCTCACAGGATGCTGGTGGCTGGACATTTTTGGTAGGTGAACTGTTTTCATTCCAGCAGTGACACTGGGGTGTTTAAAAACTCTAGCACCACTGCTGTGTCTGATTCACTGATACCGGCACACCACACACTAACACACCACCACCACATCAGTGTCGTTGCAGTACTGAGAATGATCCTCCATCCAAACAATACTTGATCTGTTCTGGTCCTGTGTGGGTCCTGACCATTAGAGAACAGAGTAAATGGGACCAATACAGCATGTAGAGAAACAGATGGACTACAATATGTAATTGTAGAACAACAACATGCAGCTATATGGTAAGTGAAACTAAAATAGAAATGATTGTAGGCACAAGGAAGTGTATATAATACACATTAGCTTCCATTCTCTACCCAGCTCGACCAAAGCTAAAGCAAACCTATTTCTCACATAGGAAGTATAGTTTTCAGTATATGAATGTAGTCAGAAAGCCTTACCTCTGTGTACCTGATGGCAGCAGTAGATATTTTATGGTGGACGTGTCTCACCCTGTTCACATCATCAAGCCATCATGTCTCACTAAGTGCAACCTGGTGATGATAATCCATAAAATCAAGGTGTAAACAACATTTCTCCCTTTATTTACATTTAGCTTATCCAGAGTGACTTACACTGATACAAACTTAAAAGGTACAGTAAATGCAACAGTGGCAGCTTTAACATAGCTGTGCTTTGAGCCCCTGAACCCTCAGTCTTCTAGTCAATAATCTAGTACCGTAATGACTTTTCTACCACTGCCTAGTCCTTTCTGCCTTGTGCGTGTGTAGAAGAAGAATAAAGTTACAAAGAAATAGTCTTTTAAATATAAAAACAACTGTGTGAATCATGATTCAGCTGTAAACAATAAATCATAACTGTGTTTTAAAATCTGCAAACAAATGTCCCACAATTTGTCTTGTAATTTAAATCAGTGTAGTGTTGTGCAAACCAATCGATTTGATGTTTTAGCAATGGTATAATGACCACTTGTAACATATTGTTGATGACTGGGCCCAAAAATTTCAAACTTGGATTCGTAACGCCATAATAATCTTTTCCACTGCTCTTCATTCCAGTCTTTGTGGGCTTTAGCCCATCGTGGCCTTTTCACCCTATTCCCCGTCTGAGAAAGTGGTTTCTTGGCTGCTACCCTTCCAAAAAGACCACTCCTGATCGAGCTTCTTCAGACTGTAGAAGGGTCAACATGGCATCCTGATGAAGCTGCTATTGCTCAAGTGTAAGGGGAGGTCACACTAAATACTTTCTCCTATGGTCTATATTTTTTAATACTGCAAACATATGTACTGTATTTTCTGGTTGTAGCTAAGAAATGGCCATTATAACATTACTAAAACAATGGTATACCTCATCTAATAGTGACCTAACAGTCTTGCACAGTACTGTACATCAATCCATGATTAGCATTATACATAAAGACATGTTAGCTCTTTTATGTGGTCTCTGGAGTTGCAACAGAGAACACTACTCAACAAGTGCTTATAACTGGTAGGGCTGCAACTAACGATTATTTTAATAATCGATTAATCGGTCGATTATTTTTCCGATTAATCGATGAATCGGGTTTTAAAAAAAACATTTCCATGTTTTTATTCAGAAATATAACATTAAATAACAGAGCAAATAAGTGCTTACAATAAATGCATAATAATAAATTAAATGTATTAATAAATTAAAATATCAAAGTAAACAATAAAGAAAAATAAGTGCATAAGATGCAAACACTACATACAAACTCATTCACGCTCTTTCTTTAGGAACTTTGCATTGCAATGCAAAAATGTTAGCATGTCAACATGCTCCTGGCTAAAGCTGGCTCTCTTTTTAGAGACTATATTTCCTACCGCAGAAAATAGATGCTCAGACAGTGTTGAAGGACCAGGACTGCATAAATAGGACTTGACTAGCCTGGCCAATATAGGATATTTGTCTCTGTTAACGACCTGACTGTCATTATCCAGCTAACAAGCAAAAAACAGCATCAACCGTGCTGTGCCCGTTCCCATAGTATGAGTGCGCCGTTACGTTTCCTCACTTCAAAACGGAACAAAGTCGGGATATTGTGGTGACTTACGCTGTTGCTGAGCCAGGTCAGATCACTTTTGCAAAGCTTGCATGTTACACATTGGTTAGTTGTGTGAAGCATGCAGTGCTCCTACACTTTTGAAGACTTAACCGAACCTTCTTCTCTGCGTCGGTCATGTTTCATTTGTAGAATTTATTTAATTCTTAATGCTAACTTATTTTGAAGATTCCGCCTCCGCACCGGCTCCGCCTCGCTCTGTTCAACTCGCTCGTATGTTTTTCCAGCGTTGACGAAGTGATGAGGCGAGGGAAATATAAATCATGCGACACAACAAATCAATAATGAAATTAGTTGTCGACACTTTTAATAATCGATTATTATCGATTTTATCGATTCGTTGTTGCAGCCCTAATAACTGGCTTATGTATTTTTGCAATGCAACATCATCAACGTCAGAACTATACAAATTTCTGTTCTAATTGAACAACCGTGTATTGTTGTATTGTATTGTTGAATGTAAAACATTGTTTTTTGCTGTTTTTATGCATGTTCAATTCAACATCAAGGCTATGCATTGCCTTGGCAAACAATTTTAATTAAATAATTGCAACATAAAACAGTGCTGTTAATGAGCAGCTAGTATGCTTCTGCAATCTTAAGACATCTTCTTGTAGTCTAGCTAGTAGCCATTGCTGTCTGCACTAAACTTATTTAGACTTAGGAACATTAATCTAATTACTTATTCAAAATATCTAATAGAAAATAAACCTCTAAAATCATCTATTGCTGTGGATATACACAATTCACTTTGTTAGGTACACCTCCTTGTTTCTACACTCATTGACCATTTAATCAGTTACACTTACCTTATAGAAGCACTTTGTAGTTCTACAATTACAGACTGTAGTCCATCTGTTTCTCTGCATACCCCCACATATCAGGTACTTAATTGGTGGTGGATCATTCTCAGCACTGCGGCTCACTGACATGGTGGTGATGTGTTAGTGCGTGTTGTGCTGGTATGAGTGGATCAGACACAGCAGTGCTGCTGGAGTTTTTTAACACCTCAGTGTCACTGCTAAACTGAAAATAGTCCACCAAACAAAAATATCCAGCCACCAGCATCCTGCATACAGATCCTGTGAGCACTGATGTAGGATTGCAAGATGATTGACACAAACTGTGCAACAACAGATGAGCTGCGTCTCTGACTTTATATCCACAACGTGGAGCAATATGGTAGGTGTATCTAATAGAGTGCACAATGAGTGAACGCAGTATTTAAAATCTCCAGCATCACTGCTGTGTCTGATCCCCTCATACCAGCACAACACACACTAACACACAACTACTACATCAGTGTCACTGCAGTGCTGAGCATGATCCACCATCCAAAGGGTATATGATGTGTGATGGTCCTGACAATTAGAAAATAAAGGGGACTAAGAAAGTATGTAGAGAAACATATGGACTACAGTCTGAAATTGTAGAACTACAAAACAAAACTATATGGTAAGCTGAACTGATAAAATGGACAATGAGTATACAATGAGATGTACCTAATAAATTGTTTGTTGGGTGTATTGCTAGTCTATTGTACTTGACCCAACAGACAACACCATCCTTTTCAGCTAGAGAGTCAGCTTTATTGATATCAGAATCCATTACAGCAGACAACCAATTTAGCTGTAAACTATAGATAAACATTATTTCACGCCCTTTAGTGGTTAAGTAAAAATTGTTACTGCAAAAAGCACTGGTTAATTGAAAATATAATCTTACATCTTCATAAATTATGTAATTGAATATGTGTAAGGTTTCTGTTTAAAATGTAAATTTTACATTGAGAAATGTCTGTAAGTAGAAACCAGTGTTGAAGATTTAAGTCGTAACACTGATAAAGTGCCACTTCTGGGTCCTTAAATTAGGTCCTTAACTCTCGCATGAAACTTCATCATTTACATTTACAGCATTCAGCAGTCGCTCTTATCCAGAGCAACTTACAACTTATACAATCTTAAACTACAAGCAATTGTGGGTTAAGAGCCTTTCTCAAGGACCCAACAGTGGCAGCCTGGCAGAGGCAGGATTTGAATCCTGGACCTTTTGGTCCACAGTACAGTACCTTAATCGCTAGGCTACTACAGTCCCACAATTGGATCAGTTGTGTATCACTTTAGATAGAAATGTCTGAGTAATTTTACAGTGCAAAATGCAAACGCAATACATTTCTGTGCACGGTGAAACACATTTGTATTACTGAATCATGCCATCCATTTCCAGAATAAGTTCGTTGTCGCCAAAACAGTTCTCATTCTGAGACGGAGAAAATTCACCACAAAAAATTACTTGGTTTTGGCTTTTTTGCTTGTCAAAAGCTATTCATCATACCACAAAGGCCTTGTGAAGTAAGCATATGTTAAACTTGGGAAGACACCTCAAAACGTTCTACGTGTTTCAGCACTGGAAATTATTGTGATGAGCAGAACATGAGCTCCCAAACAATGAGGACATGCAATTTGGCAAATACACCGAGGTTTAAGGCTCCATGGACCTACTATGCTGCAGCAGCCACATTGGTCTGTAATTCATTCTCATGTCACCTGAGCCATGCAAATCTAAAGTTTTACTTCTTGCACCAATGGAAATTCAACCCCCATTTCCCATAGTACACATATGAATGGATTCAGACTGCAGGACATGTTATTGTTTGTTCCATTAAGAAACAATGCAGGTTTCCACATATGAGAGGCGTCTTTCCTTTCAGCCATTCATGTTCTGTTACTGATATGCTTTTGCAGAAGGTGAGCACAGGTTACAATGTACCAGTGATAGGGAGAGCTCCACAAAGGCATACATTGCCTAAAGCACATTAAGCAAGTCATTGTTTCCGTATATTTATATAGATGGCGTATAGCGCTGCAACACTACATACCCGTCATTTCCAGTAATTGACATGGTACTTGGTAAGTATTCCAGAATAAACCATTCCTGGGACATATTTTAAGGCTGGTTAAGGTGTGTTTTAGCTTTCATTTAAAAAAAATAAGAAGTCACGGTACACAAAGTGAAAAATCTGTCATTTTACCACATAATCCAAACACAAATCTTACTTTTTTCACAAAAATCTTTGCTAGAAATTGTAAGGATATTTCAATGCATATAGAAAAGGGATTCTGTTACTGGGTGAGCTACATGACAATACTTATACATCCAAGATCATGATCAATTTTGTTATCGTGATCTTTTTTCTGAAACACATCAAGGCATATCATCAGTGTTTTACAGAACCCTGACCAACTGCAAGATTCCATTATAAAAGAGTGGTAATTAAATCCTGTTAACTGGATGAGGTGAAGCATATTTTTTGAATATAAATCACTTTACCAAGTTATTGGATAATGTTTGAATAGTAGTATTTTGAGAAAAGCTGTCGCTATTGAGGCATTTTGTCTGCGATCACGAAAAATATCACAATGTATCATGATAAGTATCGTGTATCGTGAAAATGTCTTTCAAAATTGTGATATAAGATTTTTACCATATCGCCTACCCCAGGTTGTTTCGTAAAACACTGGCGTGCGAACCAAATAACATATCGACTGTCTCTTCCTTTCTACTAGCATACAGTCTGCATTCATGCTGAAGCAATTTTGCATACTAATAATGTTCAGCACTACCTGTCATTAAAGGTATCTTCTGCACTAAATCAGTCCAGTGCTGCTCATGTGAACTCTCCATACTTAAGAGCATTACACATTAAACTAAGTGAAAATCTCAGAACACAAAGACAAGAGTTCATTGCTTCTGTCTCACAAAATCAGGTTACAGAGGTGTTATAATCTACATCATGTAGTCCATCCTGGAAAAAGCATCATAATGATAAGCATAGAAGTATTGGTTGATGTATGTTAACCAAATAACAGTATTTGGGTTCGAAAAAACATGAAAGCTTTTTCTAAGTCTGGACTATTTGTTTAACTGCAGAAGTTGGAAAACATTTCAGGAAGATTGTAGAACAAAGAAAAGATTGCCTGCTGAGTCACTAAACGTCCCGTAGCTCGATCGTCCTATTCTCTCAGTCACGTGGCTTTCCTACTTGAAGATCTCACCTCCCTACCTTTTGTCAGTTTATCACAGTTCCTTCCCCCTCAGTGCCACCTTCTTAACTCCTCTCAAGAGCAGAAGACGAATAAAGAGACCAAAACGTACCTTTCGTCGAGGGAGTGAGACCTGCTTCACGAAATCTCAGCAAAAGACTCACAACACCTCACTCACTGTGTCTCACACACAAGAGCACTGGTAGTTGTTCCTGTCAACATGTAGCACACAGGCCAGCACATGTCAGGATGAGCTAGGTGCGTTCTTCTGTGGAGGAGGTGTGAAGCTGGTAAAAGCGCTCTGTCAGAGCTGATTCGCCACCACAACAGACCTCCCGTATGCCTCAGGGCTTGGATCTATTCTAGTTCAGAAAGCACAGATTTGGTAAGGGGTTGCTGGATTGCTTTGCAGGTATAGCTATGCTTTGAATGTCTTCGTCTAAATGAGTCCTCTGCATGTTCTTGGACATGAGCATGAAATAAGATGGATATGTACAGTAAATATGTACAAGTTCCCCAGCACAAAGATTACTCACGTAATCACAATGTTAATTTTGTACCTAAAAGTACCACTTAAACAACAGCCCCAATGCTATCAAGTAAAAACTCCTGCAGTGTCTGGACATGATTCATGTCGGTTGTAGACCACACCTCTACTAAGTGGATGTGCAATTTAAGTAGTTTCTTTGGGTGACTTATTTGACCTTTTCCCTGTTCTTTCTTTTCAGTAAGAAAGGGTCCGGTGATTTTGTTGGCCATTCAAAGTTTCGATGATTTGATGACTTCATTTGACAAAAGACTTTTGCTGGGCAAAACACAGTAACACCCTTTTGCCATCCTTTAATGTCTTTTCTCTTGGCAACACTGACTATCCAACACTAATTCCCTAAGTACTGGACTATTGACCAGAAGTCCCAGCACCACCAAGCTGCCACTGTTGGTCAGTTGGTCAAAATTAGTCAACTTGCGTGTTTAAGGTGGTAGTAAATTCAGGCTCCCACAGATGGCGTTGCACAAGGATGATCGGACTATATGCGATGAGAAGAGTTGGCACACTGCATTGAATGTCTCGCTCAATGTGTGGAAAACTGGGTAACAAAGCAGATGTTAATGATTGGCAAAAAAGAGTGGGCATGTCACGTGCCATAATGTGAAGAAAGTAGCTGAATTTGCAATTGTATTGAAAGTATACAGCCATAGGGGTCTACCAGCAGCGTAAGAAATCCCAGTCTACAAGAAATTCTCATCAGAATTATGTCCGAAAGATGAAACTGACAGACAGGGACATCCAACGTTTTTCTTCACTTCCAGGCAAGAATTGCTCTAGAAGTCAGCACAGGTCCTTCACAACCAATTTCTAAAAGAACACTACATAGGGAACTGCACAACATCAACATATGGCCCAGAGGGGCATGCAAGAGACTTTAGCTTACTTCTGCTCAAAGTTGACCAGTGGGTGAAAAGACACAAAAATTGGAAAGTTCATGACTGGAAATGTGTTATCTGGTCAGATGAATCTCGTTTCTGCTCGTATGTGAATGATGCTAGGCGTCATGTTCAACGCAGACCTCAGGAAGCCTTCAATGAGAACTGCGTGCAAGGTGTGGTTCAAGCTGTTGGAGGTTCTGTGATGTTCTGGGGTTTTTTTTATTAAGGAAATGAGTCCTTTGGTTGAGGTGACTGTGGTAGCCTAGTGGTTAAGGTACTGCACTATGGGCTAGAAGGTCCAGGGTTAAAATCCTACAACCGCCAAGCTGCCACTGTTGAATCCTTGAGCAAGAGTCTTAACACACAATTGCTTGGATTGTAGAACTGTATCAATTCTAAGTCGCTCTCTGGATAAGGGCATTTGCTAAACAACATAACTGCTGGACAAACAGGTTTTGCATTTTGCTCATTAGCTTATCGAGGAACATAACATTTCGATCCCTGTATTCCAAGACGACAATTCTCACATTCTCATGGCTTCAAATGTGACTGACTGGCATGATAAACATTCAGGAGCAGTAACACATCTGGACTGGCCCACAAAATGCCCAGATGTGATTCCTCTTGAAAATCTGTGGGATTACCTGGAACAACGAGTGAGACTGAACACTGAACATTGATGTCGTCTACATCCAGAATCTTGTCCAGTCCATGCTAAATCAAATCGCAGCTGTTATTTGTGGTCTTGGAGGTGTTACACACTATTAGGTATGTTTCAGTCACAGATGACTAATTTTTGTCTGGTGAGCTTATTTGGATAAGAATATCTGCTAAATGTTGTTTTTGTGAATGTCTGTCAGTATTGCTCATCAAGTGTTCTGCACAAGTCAGAATTCAGCCAACTTTTATGGTACATTGGTCCAGATGCACAACAGGCACTGACGATGGGACTGTGGGACTGGGACTATTTACCAGAAGGTCCAGTGTTCAAATCCCACCTCTCTCAGGCTGCCACTGTTGGTTCCTTGTACAAAAGACCCTTAATCCACAATTGCTTGCATTGTACGACTGTAGAACTTGTAAGTCACTCTGGAAAATGGTGTCTTCAAAATGAATAAAAGTAATAAGAAGGAATTAATAAATGTTTGGGGACCTAGGGCTTAAGATACTGGACTATGGATCCGAAGGGCCAAGGTTTAAATCTTACCTCTGCCAAGCTGCTGTTGGGTTCTTGAGCAAGACTCTTAACCCACAGTTACTTGGATTGCAAGATTGTATCAGCAGTAGGTCGCCCTGGGTAAAATGACCAGTATATGTTTTGTCCAGTGTTAGTTACACTTGGGGTAGATGAGATGAAAGAATCATTTCACGTTAACTTTTTAAAGCCTGAGGCAGAGGGATTATGCAATGGGGGTCATAATACATTATGACTCCCTGACAAACCTCCACCTGAACGTATCGAGGGAAAAACTATAGCTGATGTTATAATGGAAAGACACTATATTAACCTAACATTTACTATATATTATTAATATTATTGCATGTTTTTGTCAATCCACCACCCTTCAATAGTGCGTGCTCAATACCTTCTCTCAGCTTGAGCAATAATTTCTGTAAATCCACAGTGACACATTTGACACACCCTGGAGGTATGCTGTACTTGGGTTAAGCCAACTATGTGTACGGACATGTACACACACGATACAGTTAGCAAAGTAGAGCACAGTTTGGCACTCAAGCCTCCTAACAAATATTACATGCTTGACACTCACTATCAACCCACAATCTTAAAGGCATGGTCCAGTTTTTAATACATCTGCAACTTACATGTCTGCGCCCAGGTCCACAAGGAACCACTTCTGTTCACAGGTCCCCTGAATTTACTGTCCTGCATTCCCAGCTGTTGGCTTGATTTGAGATGGAGTAGGAAGGTGTGACTGCTTGCTCTTCCAGCTAATATCCTGACAGTGGCTCCTTGGCCCAGCCCCCATACAGAGCTTTGGAAAGGAAACAACTCATTTAAATGGCAAATGAAGAGACACTCCTCCCTGTACAAGAGCAAACATTAACTTATTTATGCTGAGATGCAAACACCTGCAGGCTGTCATGGCTGTCACAAAGCTAACATTAATAGACACAAGCACTCCTGACTGTAGCTATACTGAACGTTTCTCTACAACATTGGTACTCCGACTTGGGAGCAGCTTGAAAAGACTTTTTTTCATTTTAAAACAAATACTATACAAATTCTTTTATTTCTAGGTGGTTGAGGCTTTTATTCATATCAGTATAGGGGAAATGTACTCACCGGTAACTTCGTTAGGTACACCTTGCTGGTAGCATGATGGACCTCTTTTGGACCTTCTTGGCACAGAATCAACAAAGTGCTGGAAACATTTCTCAGAGATTTTAGACATATTGACATGATAGCATCATGCAGTTGCTGCAGATTTGTCGCCTGCACATCCATGATGCGACTCTCCTGTTCCACCATAGTCCAAAGGTGCTCTGTTGGATTGAGGTCTGGTGACTGCGGACGTAATTTGAGTACAGTGAACTCATTGTCATGTTCAAGAAACTAGTTTGAGATTATTTAAACTTTGACATGGTGAGTTATCCTGCTGGAAGTAGCCATCAGAAGATGACACTCTGTGGTTATAAAGAGAAGAACACGGTCTGCAGTAATTCTCAAGTAGGCTTTGGAATTTTAATGATGCTAAATTGGAATCAAGGGGCCCAAAGTGAGTCAATAAAAAAAACCTTACATCATTACACCACCACCACCACCAGCCTGAACTGTTGATGTAAGGCAGGACTGATCCAGATCCACGCTTTCATGATGTTGACATCAAATTCTGACCCTACCATCTGACAAGTTGTGAGCACCTGTTGCCAGTTCTTAGCTGACATGAGTGGCACCCGGTGTGGTCTTCTGCTGCTGAGCCCATCTGCTTCAAGGTTCAACATGTTCAGTGCAACAAAACAGTACTGAATCTTCTACTGTAACACATTATGAGATTGTAGAGTATGGAGAAATACGAGAGCACTCATCAGTAGGGAATCTCTCCAGGTCCCCTCTTCTAGAATCTCTTATTCAGCTCATGCCACAGGTTTCCCAAATGGACTGATTCAGTGTTCATTGAATCTTTATGATTACGTTGTATGTTTCAGATCATTGTCCTGCTGGAAGATCCAAACATGAACACCTTGTTGGTCTTACCAACCAGATTTTCTATTTAAAAATCCTCAAGGAGCCATGAATCCTAACAGGCTATTCAGGGCCTTTAAAGAACAAAAAGCCCATCCATCCAATTTTCCTCAATATACGTAAAAGGATAGAGTCTTTCTTTTTGTATTTATGCCAAACCCACTTTGTGTGTAAATAACTAAAAACTATATTATTATCTCACCTTACTGTAGAACCCTGTTGTACCTAACATTCCAGACTCTTACATTAGTGGTTAGAAGAAAGAAAAGAATTTCTTCTGGCGCAGTACTGTAGTTTATTGACATGGGTGTGGTGACTAATTGTAGATTTGGGAACTTGAAATCTCCAATCCTACCATGTTCTGCAAATCTTCAGCTGTAATCCTAAAAGATGTCTTTTGCTTTTATAACCATTGTCTTCACTGTGCAGGTGGAAAAGCACATTTGTACCCACTTCCAGCCAGTTTTACACACCTTACAACAGAAGTTATTTTTCACCTTACGTTTTCTACTTTTGTAGATAAGACAAGAGCAATCACGCCAGCATGACAATAACACTGGCAGGAATAACACCTCAGCATCGCATAGTAATAGTCCAAAATGACACCAAACCACTCTTTTTAAAAACCGTTTTGCAAATCTGATTAGAAGTAGGCTACCCTTCCCATTCTGCCCATTTAAAATGCCACCTCTGAAGAGACCAGTAAAAGAAGTCACTTAAACACACCAGCTGTGCTACAGAAAGCCCAACACACGATAACACCAGTACAACAAAGGTCTTGCCACATCTTGGCACTGTTTAATAAACATATAAAACACTGTACATTATAAGAAGGAAGCATACAAAAACATCTAGTCTGTGTTCAAGAAATGATGTAAAACAAAATCTATAATGTTTAATTATATTTATTTGAATGAGTTTGAAGGGGAAGACAGAAAAACAGACTGACAGGACACTACAGAGAAAAAGGACACTCTAAGCCTTCATAGAGTGCATTCTTCAAATTGTTGATGAGGTTGGACAAAATCACCTTAGTCGATTTGTCCTCTGGATTTAAAAGGTTGTGGAAAAAGTCTTCCCACAATGACCCAAGTGGCTCACTGCAAAAAAAGGACCAACAGGATAAAATGAAGTCTCACTTACAATCCACAGCAATAAATTCTAAAAGTTATATTACACATAAAGCAAAGTGCATGATTATTATTGTTATTAGTTAACAAAACATTAATTAGATATACAGTACTGTGTAAAATCTTAGGCCACCATTAGATTAAATATAACATTGCTTTAGCAGTGGTATAATGACCACATAATTATCAGCATCTTTATTAGAATACAACCAGAAAATACGGGAAATTTGTATGCAGCAGTGGTGGACCGATATGGGTTTCTTAATGGCTGTTGCCGATATTTAGAGAGCAGGGTGACCGATGGCCAATATATAATGCCGATATCACAATTTTTTTTTTTTTGCAACTGATAAGACAAATAACAATAAATGAGATGCCAAAATGCTGAACTTATATGAGCATATATTTAAGCTATAAATGTATTGTCTCTGTTTGCACTCTGTCTTTTGTATGAATAATAATAATAATAATAATAATAATAATAATGTTTTGCTCTTAACTACAACATTTATTACCAGATAACAGTATCATAATCTTTCTGGTAAAAAAGAAAATTGTATCAGCCTCTTTTTTTCCCCAGGTCCAGTTAAAAGCAATAAGTTGTAATCCTGGAAACAAAGTTTTTATCTTCCCACAAATGGCCCCACCCTCAGTGAATTTTCTTGAATACCAGTTGATGAGCTGCAAGTTCTAATGCAGGAAAGAAGGTTTATCCGCATTTCTCCCACTATTTCTGAATATTGGCTGAGGTAGATTATTTCTAAATAGCATTAAATCGGTCTATCACTAGTTTGCAGTTTAAAAAAAAACAAACAAACAAACAAAACAAAAAACAACAAAAAAAAAAAAAAAAAAACTGTATTTAGTATTTAGTATGACCTCCCCTTACACTTGAGCAATAGCAGTATCAGGCAGCTTCTACAGTCTGATCAGGAATGGTCTTTTTGGAAGGTAGCAGCCACTGCTACAAAGTAGAAGAAACCACTTCTGAAGTGGAACAGGATGAAAATGGTAAGATATGCTAAAGCTCACAAAGACTGGAATGAAGATCAGTGGAAAAGAGTATTATGGAGTGCCATATCCAAGTTTGAAATGTTTGGGTCCAATCGTTTACAATGTGTTATATATGGTCATTGCTAAAACAACAAATATAATGGTGGCCTAAGACTTTTGCACAGTACTGCAATTTATAATTTATAAAGAAAACATTAGATATAAAATGTAATAAAATCAGATCAATTAGAATAAAATGCTCTTTTACTTGAGGTTAAGTCCAGAGTCAGCAGCCAATCTCCACAAAGATCCCTCCTTAACAGGCTCCATGCTTTTTTCAAACAGCAACAAGTGGACTATTTCTGCGATGCCACACAGATCCAGCTGTGGAGAGATGTGACACAATTGAGACCATGAGATCCTTCACTATGTTTAAAGGGATGTGTTGCTAGTAAGGCTAGAGAATAGGAGAGACGTACCTGGTAAGGGGAATCAGAGGGCAACAACAAACCCTGTTTAATGTAGTCCTGAGCGGACGGAAGATTCTGCACCGTCTTTACCTCAGTCTGCTCCCCCTCAGGTCCAGTGAGTTGGAGAAATCTATCCCCATTACATCATCTTCACAGCTGGGAATGGAATGATCAATTAAATCAGCATAAATTTGTGAAGTTTAGTATTCAGCAGGCATTTGATGATGACATATTGTATCTGTTTTAGCCTGGTCAGGTGTAGGTCCTATGAATGGAATTCACTGAGTGCAAGTGGACAAGCACCAGTGATCTTCCCAATCTTATAATATTACAATTGCAGGCCAAGCTTTTGTAAGGCTTTACAATATTAGTATAACAACATACTAACAAAATACGTTAATTCTAGCCTCTATGCAATTCAGAAATTCAAGGTTCTTCAAATTAGATGGCAGCAAGGACATTTAGAGCATGACATTCCTTAAGGTGCCTCTCTAAATGGACCAGACATGACCTTAAAATGGTTATGTTCCTGTTAGTAAAAAGTGAAAAACAGCAAAAAGGTTAATAGATAAGACACCCCTTGCTTCTGCACACCACTGTACAGCATAATATATTTTATGCACTCTAAAACAACAAAGCAACAAGATATAAAACCTCCTGTGTAACCTGTGTAGCTTATCCGTACCTGTAACACAGCATTAGTGTCTCAGGTCGCAAAGCCCCATGAACAAGACCACAGGTGTGCATCTGTTTCACCATTTCCATCAGCCGAATGGCCAAAAGAGGAACATCTCGTCTATCCATGCGCTCTTCTAGTAACTAATTACACACAAACAAAAGATATCAAATATGCTCCAAAATGATGACACTATTTAATTGTGATTAACTGCAGTTTCATTGTAGCATTAAATCACGATTAGTCACATTTTAACAAAGTTTTTCCATTAAAGAGCACTAAACAGTCATATGAGTGGACAATATAGGTGTGACAATAGATGTGACAACTTGAGAGTCCCTAGAAATTCAGAACCCAACAACTTTTGGTGTGATCTGGTCCACACCATACCCTCCTGGTCTATCCAGTGCACCAGATGTGGGGAAAACCCTCACTTCATCAGCGGAGGTATATAAACCTGACTGGATTAGCAGGTAGAGCACTAGACTTCAGTATTGAGCACCTCTGATTCGTAAACCACCTCTACCTGGCTACCAGTTTCTAAATGTGCTAATGCACACTGCCTGGCCAAAAAAATGTCACCACCTAAATTTAACTAAGCAAATAAAACAAAACAAATAAAACAAAAACAGCCTCCCATCAGATAATTACTGCATTTGTGATTATGTTTCAGCTGGCAACAAGTTATTTAACCATAACTGATGCAGTGAGTAGCTTCTCATGTTGAAAGACACGTCCTGTGGTCGTGGAAAAGATGTTAATCTGTTTCAGAAGGCTCAAATAGTGAAAGAGTGGTTCAGGGAGCATGAGGCATCATGTTCACACATAGAATGGCCACCAGAGTCCAGACCTGAACCCTACTGAGAATCTTTGGGATGTGCTGGAGAAGACTTTGCGCAGTGGTCCAAATCTCCCATCATCAATACAAGATCTTGGGGAAGAATAATGCAACTCTTGAAAGAAATAAATGCAGAAGCTTGTGGAAACAATGCCACAGCAAATGTGTGCTGTAATAAAAGCTAAAGGCGGTCCAACAAAATATTAGTGTGTGACCTTTTTTTTGGCCAGGAAATGTATATACACATATACACACGCATATTCGATTCACAGCTCGTATTGTATGGGAAAAAGAAAAAGAATATTACCATGTTTATCGTGAGGAGCCCTACTTTGTAGTATTTCGTAGTACATAGTATTTCGGAAACTGCTGATCTACTGGGATTTTCACTGACAGCCATCTCTAGGGTTTACAGAGTGGTCCGAAAAAGAGAAAATACCCAGTCAGCGACGGTTCTCTGGGTGAAAATGCCTTGTCGATGCCAGAGGAGAATGGCCACACTGGTTTGAGCTGATAGAAATGCAACAGGATCTCAAATAACCAACTCGTTACAACTACAACTGAAGAAGAGAACCCCCGAATCCACAACACATTATGCCTTAAATCATATGGGCTACAGCAGCAAAAGACCACACTGGATGCCACTCCTGCCAGTTAAGAACAGGAAATTACAGTATTTTGCAAAAGTCTTAGGCATTCTACATCTTTCAGTTTATATTGTGCATATTCTTTAAGGTTTCGTGGTCACTGCACTTTTTGCAGCTCCACTTTCAATATAAATACACTTTGTAGTCCATCTATTTTTCCTACATGCTTTGTTTGTCCCCTTTACTTTATTCTGTAATGACCACCACAGGACCCCCACAGATCAGGTACTGCTAGATACTGATGTGGTGGTGTTGTGTTAGTGTGTGTTGTGCTGGTATGAGTGGATCAGACACAGCAGTGCTGCTGGACTTTTTAAACTCTTCACTCTCACAGCTGGACTGAAAATAGTCCACTTACCAACAATGTCCAGCCATCAGGATCCTGTAGGCGTGCATCCTGTGAGCACTGATGAAGGATTAGAGGATGACTAACACAAACTGTGGCGCAACAACAGATGACCTACTGTCATCTGAGTTTACAATCTACAAAGTTGGGAGCAATAACCTACAGTCGTATGAAAAAGTTTGGGGCACCCCTGATCATTTTCATGAATTTTTCTTTATAAAATCATTGGTTGTCCAGTCTCAGCAATTGTCAGGTAAATATATCATTAGCAGATGAACACCGTGATATTTGAGAAGTGAAATTAAGTTTATAGGTTTTACAGAAAGTGTGCAGTAATTATTCAAACAAAATTAGGCAGGTGCATAAATTTGGGCACCCTTGTCATTTGAATACCTTTAGCACTAATTATTGGAACACAAAATATGTTTTGTAAGCTCACTGACCCTTGATCTACATACACAAGTGAGTCCAACTATGATAAAGGGTTAAGGTGGCCAATTGGAAGTTTTTCTCCTCTTTGCATCTTCTCTGAAGAGTGGCAATATGGGAGCCTCAAAACAACTTCAAATGGCCTGAAAACAAAGGTTGTTCAACATCATGGTTCAGGGAAAGGGAAAAGCTCTCTCAGAGATTTCAGCTGTCAGTTTCCACTGTGAGGAACATAGTGACGCAATGGAAGACCACAGACACAGTTCTAGTTAAGGAACTCCCGAAGTGGCAGACCAAGAAGAATCTCAGATAGGCAGAGGCGAAGGATGGTGAGAACAGTCATAGTCAAGCCACAGACCACCTTCAAAGACCTACAACCTCATCTTGCTGCAGATGGTGTCACTAATCATCGTTCAACTATACAGCACACTTTGCACAAGGAGAGGCTGTATGGGAGAGTAATGCAGAAGAAGCCTTTTCTGCAGACACGCCACAGTCACTTGAGGTGTGCTACAGCACATTTGGACAATCCAGCTTCATTTTGGAATAAAGTGCTGTGTACTGATGAAACTAAAATTGAGTTATTTGGACATAACAAGGAGCGGCACACATCCCAAGACAAACATTTGCTACCCACAGTAAAATTTGGTAGCGGTTCCATCAGGCTGCGGGACTGTGTGGCCAGTGCAGGTACTAGGAATCTTGTTAAAGTTGAGGATCGCATATTCCAGTTAATATCTCCAGATTCTTGAGAACAATGTTCAAGAATCAGTGACAAAGTTGCACCGAGGCCCAACGACCCCAAACCCTGCTCAAAATCTACTAAGGCATATCATGCAAGGAACCAGTACAAACGTTCTGGAATGGCCATCTCAGTCCCCAGACATGAATATTACTGAAATGCTGGGCTGTCCAGCTCGGCAAAACACATCAACCTGACTGACTAGGGAGAATATTAAACTGAAATGTGGGTCTGCTGTCCATGTCTCGGAAACCACAAAATCCTGACCTGAACTGGAGATGTTTCTAAAGAAGAATGGTCCAAAGCACCTTCAACCAGAATCCAGACTGGAAGCTGTAGGAAGCGTTTAGCGGCTGTTATTTCTACAAAAGGAGGATCTACTAAATATTGATGTCATTTTTCTGTTGGGGTGCCCAAATTTATGCACCTGCCTAATTTTGTTTGAATAATTACTGCACACTTTCTGTAAATCCTATTAACTTAATTTCATACTATATGATATATTTAACTCAAGTTGCTGATCTGAACAACCAATGATTTATAAACTAAAATCATGAAAATTATCAGGGGTGCCCAAACTTTTTCATACGACTGTAGATGTATCTAATAGAGTGCAAGTTGAGTGAACACAGTGACTCAAAACTCTAGCAGCACTGCTTTGTCTGATCCAGTCATAACAGCACATCATCACTGTAATGCTGAGAATGATCCACTATGCAAATAGTACCGGATCTGTGTAAAGAATATAAATCATAAAGCAGAATATAAATTGAAGAATACAGAATGCCTAAGACTTTTCCACAGTACTGTGTGTCAGTGCAAAAATTGTCCAAATGTTTCCAAGGAACCAAAGAAAAGTTCTATATGGGATGATGGATCTGATGACACTGATACGGAGGAATGATAATGATAGAGTAAGAGATGCACTGTGCTACCAAGGAGCAGGACTGTGTGGTCAGACAGCCAGCTAAGGAGGGCATCTCGGAACTCAAAACTAAAGGGGGTGAGGTAATATTTTGATTCATTTTAGCCATCTTGGCCCATGGTGTGTATTTTTCATTGTCTTCCTCTGAAATTTCTACTGAAAATGTTGATATAAAATATCGGTGTTTTGCTAAATTACCTTGTGTATGTTTAATTGAAGTTGATGCATATTTTGTACAAATTTCCCATATTTCATATTCACACTTTTTCTAAATGAATACTAATACACCAATACTTGACTCAGATGTGTAGGTACATGTATAAACATCAGTTTGATAGATATTTTGTGTTGTTAAAATAAATATAAATTAAGTTACAAGGAAAACCACCATTTAAATATCGTTTTTGAATTTATATATATATTTATGGATGGTGACAAAAAACTGCAGGGTATTATGCGGAGAACTTTTAACACAAATTACATAAGGGTATTATCTATGCAAAAATGCATTTAAAAAGTAGTTCCCAAATGTGGGAATGAAAATCACTTTCTTGTTCACCTTCTGGCCAATAGTGAATCTGTTATTTCTTATCTATTACTATACAGAGCCATACCTGAATTGTTTGCCCGGGAGGGACCCTCCACAGTGTAAAAGATCCATTCTCATAAACATAGCACGATCTCTGAGCATGACAGTGCTGTAGATCAGAAGGCAATCTTTCTTTCAGCTGACTGGTTATGTAGAAATCCCAAGGTACTGGAGATAGCTCCACCTGCACAAGCCAAAATTAATAAGTCCAAGAGAATTAAAAGATCAACTATTAAAACTCGGTTCTCAAAAACGTACCTTAACAAGCACATTACCACCATTTGAGTGGTAAAGATACAAGTTTGTTTCTGGATCACCCATCTTTTTGAGGTAGAACAATGTTTCACCATCTAGAGTGACATAATAATTGGCCATAGCTCTAGTTAGAATACACTTTATAACTAAAAATGCATCATGTCTATAAGCCTTCAATCACCACACTTGGGAGGATGTATGCCCCGCTGTAGCAAATAACTAAATCACAGATATAACAAAATAAATTATTTAAAAAAAGAAGCATGGCTCAAACAAACTAAATAAATAAAAGATTAAAAAGGCACATTTTTCCAGAACAAGTACAGGAAAAACTGAATCGCTTAATGTTGAGGGAAAAAAAATATGAAGTCATCAATCAAAAAATTCAGTTAGAACCTTGTTGTTCCTCTTCAGGCATTTATGATGGCCTGAATTCTTACTAATGAAAAACAACATTGTACATCAAGCTGGTTCCATTATGGAATAGTCACTGACAGATCAGTTTTATCATGGAACACTCTTTGCTCTATGGCAAGATGCATTATCATCCTGAAAAATGACTTTATCCACAACAAACCTTTTTTGTAGTGCTGGACTAAGAAAAGTGTTCAGAATTTCAGTGTACACCTTTGTGGTGACTGTTGAAGTAATGATTACCAGCTCTCTTGGTCCTTTACCTGACATGGAACCCCATGTCAAAAATGAGTGGGGAACGTGGATTGTTTTCTTCAGGCTGTCACCCATATACGTTTCCTTAGAACAGTGCCAGACAAAAGTTCCAGCATCCTCCTTGGCCAATGCACATCTGTGATTCATCACTGAACCAATCATCCACACTCCATGAGTGTTTGTCTTTAGTCCACTGTATCCTTGTATCCTTAGATTTAGGTCATGGTCCAGTTTTGGCTTTTTCATAAGTAAGTCATATTTCATTTAGCCAGTTTCTTAGTTCTGTCAAAATCTTGTGACTTGTTTTTACCTACTTTTTTTTCTCACAATTTTTATTATTATTAGTAGTAGTAGTATTGCTTTAAGTTTTCAATCCTGATGCTTTTCCTGCATCTTCAATGATCTACCCATATGTGTTCCTTATATAACCTTCCCAATTTCCTATAATTAGACCAACTGTTAGACACAACTGACTGGGAGCAACCGACACCTTATCACACTCCATGTTGGATTTCCTACTTGAAGGAGTTTTATCATATTTTCATTGTGTCAAATTAAAAGATGCTATCTTACGTTTGTGTGTTGGTTTATTTGGTTTACTTAACGTTGCTTTCAACATCAATGACCATTTAATGAAAGACATAAGGTTACATCATTACTAGTATTGAAACTAGTCATACGCACTCAGATCGGGCCAATTTAGCATAATCAACTAACCTAATGCAAACGGAGCACACAGCACAAACCCATGAGGAGAGGGGGAGGACATGCAGACTCCACCCAGGCAGATTCCGAAGTCGATATCGAACCAGGATTCCGGAACCATGATGCAACCGCACCACCTGGATGATAGTTCAGCAGCTAGTTAAGTTTTGTATGAAGCCTCTTTTAACTGCAGACTAATTTGAATTTTGTTGTGCTCATATTTGTTTTATGAATACAAATTACATGGTGATTCCATTGTTTCCCTTTACTTGATCAGGAAAAGCATATAATTTAATAATTAATTTAAGTTGTTTAAAGTATGCTTCACAAAGCAAAAACATTCAGCTATTGAACAAAATAGTTTTGTGCCATATCTGTGATTATGCATTTGCTAAAAAACCTGGACGATCATTCTCCAAGTGTGGTGATTCAGTATTTTTTGTCAGGGGTTGTATTTAAAATAATACCAAGATGCAGGTCATCATTAGGCTCAGGAAGAGGTCCAACCATCCTTCTGAAGTTGGCAAAAGAACTCAGGTCCACGTTATCAAGCAGCACTTTCCTGACATCAAGACTGCATGGATTCACGAGCTCGATTTCTGATGGCACAAACATAAATATTAAACCTTAAATAATTACGCCTCCTAGTTGTAGATACAAGTCAGTTATGTGCTATCTGTGAATGCTTCCACGTGATTTAGAGCATGATGTTGAGCTGTTTCAGTTCAACCACTTCTACTCAGTGAAAAGAATTTAAATGCAAAACAGTGAGACCCAAAAATATTTTGTTAATGTTATGCTAAAATGGTATGCTAAAATGTTGGTTCACAAACAGTACCATTAAAAAAATGAGAACTAAGGAATTAAGAGACTCTCATATGGCCAATTTCATTTTTACTGTAGTTTCCAGCCATTTGATCAGGTCATCATATAGCAGCGTACTATGAAAGCAATTCAGGCCACCAACATCTGTAACATCTGTCCACCATGTAAACAGCAGTGAAATGTTTATTAACTTAATCCCAAACCAACCGCTGATTAACTAGAAGTTTCTGATTAAATGACCCTAGGCTATAAGCTCCAGACATGGCACTAATATAACATGCATTTGATTTGAATGACCTTCAGAATGGTTTATTTTTGCACACTGCATATTAATCACCTTATGGATGTCCAAATATGACACAATACACTCACACTTTCAACGCTTTAACATTAAAATGCATCCAAGGGATGAAATCCCACTCAAATAACCTTTATAATGTTCCAGAGAGACAGGGAGTTGGATCCAAAGCCCCCTACTGGTGTAATAGCAAAACAACAAAAGCCAGAAATTTAAGTCATGATTTATAATCGATATTTTAAAATATTTTTTAAAAATCAGAATGCTCAAGAGGAACCGAAGAAAAGTAAATGATAAGAGAAATAACACTGGCCAACAACAATTTGTGTTTTTTGTAACTAAAATAGGTGGACTTTACAGTATTTTTATGCAGGATTTGAATGTTTTTAATTTTAAGACATGGGTTTTAAGTGGCAGAACAATTACATTTTATAATAAGTGTATATTACTTTCTTAAACAACGCTGTTATTACAGTTAAATTTTGTGTTGCAATTACACACAAGCAAGAATGGAAAAGACACTGCACCAGAGATGTTTGCAGAGTCCTAGTCTGTAAATGAGAGGGAATTGCTACTCAAGAATGGGCATCGTTTGCATATCCAAGTTGTTTTTCTGCAGGTCTCTGGTCTGTTTATTGCTTGTTTATTTGAATTGCACTTTCAAAAGAAGACACTGCATTTTAGAAACAGTGAAAATGCTGAGTATGTAACATTTTTGTTTCAAATGCTGTAGAGCACTGGTATATAAATACATTACCCGTAATGAGATGTGAGTATACTGGAACAAAAACTGTATAAAAAAGATAGGGGTAATAGAAAAATTCTAAAAACATTTGGATTCTGCATGCAAAAACATAAAAATAATCTTTGTTAACCAGTATAATCAAAAACGTATTCATATAAAAACAGCTAAATGCAGCCAAGCTTCATGGGTTTAGGAGAAAATGATGTTCTGTCAGCAGATTGGCTCACCTAGGGCAGAGGCAGACTCGGTTCTTTCTGACATTGGTTGGCAGACCTCCATACCTCCAGAATTTGCTCCTCGTGACTCTGGTTCCAGGATGCTTTTGGAGGCATAGGAATTAAAGCCCCACTCATGGCTGGTCTCCTGGATTGGACTGAGAATAAAATGTGTTTGGTAAAGCATATCAATTCTAAGTTAAGGGTCCTCAAAAAGCAGAATATACTTTCTTGACTATCAGGACTGTATGCATGCAGGAATTAGCCAGATAAAAATGTGTGTGTAAGTATACCCATGACACACTAAAAATAGACTCAAGATAAACTCTTATCAGGAAATGCTGCAGCTACAAAATGCAAGACACAGCCTGCTCTGAACCACTTGGAATGGGGCTTAAATGGCAGAGAATGTCCAAAAGGATCATCCTGCAGTGCTGCAACAGCGACCCCTGCTGTCCCAGAGATGAACTGCTGTCCATCCAAGGCACACTTAAGCCTGCACTCCATGCTCTCTGGGATGGGCTCTGAACATCCCCATGACCATCGGAATAAGCTTCATATGCACCTTAGCTTCTTCGTCTCTGCTGTGGCCTCAGACTTTGGATCTCCGATGATTCCAGAGTTAGTTTTGTTGAAGTCTTCTTGTTCTTCAGTCAAGCCTTTTTCTGAAGGGTTCTGTCTCATTGGTCCTCCAAATGGTGTTGAGGCCAAAGTAGCAGTACGGACAAAATCGCAGGTATCATCTGGGCTCCGGCAAAGAGTCTTATTCTTATGACCATCAATAATGGCCTCTTCAGGGCGTGAAATGGAGGCATCCTGAAACGAAGAAAAAGTAAAGCCATGTTTGAAACCGACAAAACAGAATTTAACACGCTCAAATACTAAAGTCTTATAAAGGACCCTTACTTTATCGCTGGACAATTCGGATGCTGGATTTCTGGCTTTCAAAACAAAGGAGGGCAGCTTCAAGGACTTACTGCTTTTTGAGGATGATCTTAACATTAATGAGGAGAAAAGAACGTAAATGCCTTAAAACACTACAGCCATAAAACCTGTGTTAAAAATAACAATGATTACACATCTCGAACATACCTTGTATTTGGCCTTTCTGGCAAAGCATTCTCATCATATATGGGGAAAGGATTTGATGCCTGTAAACTCCTCTGTTCTAAGATAGGTCTAGCTGAATTGTAGAGAGAAGCCAGGGAATAAATTATGAAATTAATTTTAAATTAATTTAAAATCACACTTCTTTAAGTATATACACATTAGGGGTGGGCAATATGATTTTATTGTTTCATGATAAATTATGTTATCCTGACAGAAAATATGCTTTTCTGAGCACATCAAGTATATTTTCAGTGCTTAAAGAAGACTGTTTTATTATAAAGAGTGTAATTAGTCTTCTTTAATTGAATGAAGTGCATCACATTTTTAATAAAAATAAAAAAAAACTCCCTTAGTATAGGATAACATTTGAATAGTAATTTTTAAGAGTCAGTACAGATATCATTCTGCAATCACATGTATCATGATAAATATTTTGCATTGTGAAAATATCTTTAAATATTGTGATATAATATTTTTACTATATTGCCCACCACTAATACAAATTTGTCAAATAACAACCAATATCACAGTTTAACTTAATAAAAAATAAAGTGTAAACAGCAATTTAGGGCTACTAAAGCTGAAAACATTTTAATACAAGAATATTTAACAATTTACACATTTAAACATAAAACAAAACAAAAAAAACCTTGCACTTTCTCAGCTTGAACCAGTGACTGAAGGATACACCATTATGGGCTACATCCAAAACAGTTGCCTGTTTACCCCTGCATTCTAGAAATCATACAGAGCACTATTCACATACAGTATAGGGAATAATAATAATAATAAAGAAATCCAGACACTTCCTTATAGGTCACTTGCACTTTGTTTCTTATATTAGTATCTATATCCAAGTATCTAAAAAAAAAAATCAATATTTTAATATCAGTATTTTAATTGTCTGACAGTCCTAGCATACAGTCCAAGCACTTTACTAGGAATGCAATACAAATGCTGGGTGGAGTCTCCCTTTTCTCTCAAAACAGTCTCAAATTTTTGTGGCATGGATTCCACAAGATGTTGTAAACATTCCTTTGAGAATCTGACCCATGTTGAGGTGATCGAAAGATGCAGTTCCTGCAGATTTACCAACTGGATTTTCATACTGTGAATCTGATGCTCCACCATATCCCAAAGGAGTTCTATTGGATTCAGAGCCTGTGACTGGGAAGGCCACTGAAGAACACTGAACTCAATGCTATGTTCATGAAACCAGTTTGAGGTGACTTGCTCTTTGTGACATCCTGCACTATCGTACTGGAATCAGCCATTAGGAGATGGGTAAATTATTATCATGAAAAGATGCACATGGTCAGCAACAACACACAACTAGGCTGTGGCATTCAAGTTATAAAATGTGCCAAGAAAAAAGTCCTCACACTATTATACCACCTCTTTCAGCTTAGAGTGTTGATACAACAGAAGCTGAAACCATGGATTTATGCTGTTAATATCAAAGTCTGATCCTACCATCTGTATGCATAACTAAACTCAAGAGTCGTTGGACCAGGCTACTTCTTCCAGTTGTGGTGAGCCTGTAGTGGAAATGTGGTCTTCTATTGTTGTAGCTCACCATCCTCAAGTTCAGGCATGTCGTGAATTCTGAGATGCAATTCTGCTCACCACAGTTGTACAGTGTGGTTATCTAATGTACTGTAGCCTTTCTGTCAACTTGAACCAGTCTGGCCATTCTCTGTTGATCTCTCCCAAAAACAGTGATTAAGTCCACAGAACTCCTCCTCACTGAATGATTTTTTTCTTTACTGCATCAATGTTAGCAATCTCTAAAGACAAGGTTCTGCATCGAGAACCTGTGCTCAACCAATTGGATTGTCAGTTATGGAGCTGTGTTCCCAAGGTTTGCCCAAAACCACAGAAAAAGGACCTGGAAGTAAAGACATAGCGCCTGGCACTTAAAGGAGAAGAGGGTGAGTTTCATATTTCTGCCCCTCTAGGGGCTTGTGAGTTACAGGGCCCACTTTTTACGGTTCTATGTTTACCAGTCTCATGGAGACTAGATCACAACAAGAAAACAAACTTAAATAGGAAAATAAAATACATTAAAATACCAATACCAAGTAACTGAATTCATTTCCATATGAACTCACCTTGTCCATTGATTTCATCTTGGTTTACTGCACCATTTCTGATCAAACAATAATAATAAAAAGATTTTAAAAATCAATAAGAAACATAAACAGAAGATATTGCTTAATCAATCATCTACAAAGACGTTTAAAAAGCAAATCTTACCTCATGAAACAGTTGGTAGACGTTTCTGTCTCACAATTTTTCAACTGCGCTGTGTCAGTGGAAACAGGAGGAGCAAAGCTGACTTTCTGGCCAGAATGCTGAGGGGCTTCAAGCTGCTGGAAAGGAAGTGAGGCAGAAGATCGTAATGACCAAACAAGGCAGGAAACATAATATACAATTTGCATATTAGACTATGTAGTCAGTGAAATTAAAGTAAAATTAATTAAATACTTTTTGCAACACATGAAAGTACTGGCTGTATAATTATTGAATTATTTACCTGATGTTCGACAGCATTGCTTCTCCCTTTAACAAGTTTTTGTTTCTGCTCAATCTGAAACTTTAACTCCGCTTTGACTTTGCTCAAGTGTAAGACTTTCTCTGATAAAAAAAAAAGAATACATAAAATAAAATTCATTACATGTCCTAACAAATGAGCTTTAGAACTTCTGTAACTGCTGTATTCAAAGATATCTCTGTAAAGCACAATTTAGTTTGAGAAAGTTTGTGACTTACCATTAAGCTGTTCATAATAACGTTGAGCCCGGATCTCTTCAAAAGAGAATTCTGTGTCACCTTTGAGCACAAGTTCCTTTAAATACATACTCTGCTCGCTGTCAGGCTGCTGTTTAGCTTGGCCAACATGCTCTTCTTTAGTCCCACTCAATGATGGCGGGACTCCATTGCCCACAGGGTTGAAAGGGCAGCTGCAGTGCAGAAGATAAAAATGATTCTCTTACAGTCGGATGAAAAAGTTTGGGCACCCCTGATAATTTTCATGATTTTAGTTTATAAATCATTGGTTGTTCAGATTAGCAACTTGAGTTAAATATATCATATAGCAGATGAACACAGTGATATTTGAGAAGTGAAATGAAGTTTATAGGATTTACAGAAAGTGTGCAGTAATTATTCAAACAAAATTAGGCAGGTACATAAATTTGGGCACCCCAACAGAAAAATGACATCAATATTTAGTAGATCCTCCTTTTTTGTAGAAATAACAGCCGCTAAACGCTTCCTACAGCTTCCAGTCTGGGATTCTGGTTGAAGGTGCTTTGGACCATTCTTCTTTAGAAACATCTCCCAGTTCAGTCAGGTTTTGATGGTTTCCGAGCATGGACAGCCCACATTTTCAGTTATATTCATGTCTGGGGACTGAGATGGCCCATTCCAGAACGTTGGGTACTGGTTCCTCTGCATGAATGCCTTAGTAGATTTTGAGCAGGGTTTGGGGTCGTTGGCCTCAGTGCAACTTTGTCACTGATTCTTGAACATTGTTCTCAAGAATCTGGAGATATTAACTGGAATCCATGCGACCCACTTTAACAAGATTCCTTGTACCTGCACTGGCCACACAGTCCCACAGCATGATGGAACCGCCACCAGATTTTTACTGTGGGTAAGCAAGTGGTTTGTCTTGGGATGCTGTGTTCTTTTTTTCTCCGCTCCTTGTTATGTCCAAATAAAACTCAATTTTAGTTTCATCAGTACACAGCAACTTTATTCCAAAATGAAGCTGGAATTGTCCAAATGTGCTGTAGCACACCTCAAGTGACTCTGTTTGTGGCGTGTCTGCTGCAGAAAAAGCTTCTTAAGGCTTCTTCTGCATTACTCTCCCATACAGCCTCTCCTTGTGCAAAGTGCGCTGTATAGTTGAACGATGAAACAGTGACACCATCTGCAGCAAGATGAGGTTGTAGGTCTTTGGAGGTGTTCTGTGGCTTGACTATGACTGTTCTTCTCACCATCCTTCGCCTCTGCCTATCTGAGATTTTTCTTGTCTGCCACTTTGGGAGTTCCTTAAACTAGAACTGTGCCGTGGTCTTCCATTGCCTCACTATGTTCCTCACAGTGGAAACTGACAGCTGAAATCTCTGAGAGAGCCTTTCCCTTTCCCTGAACCATGATGTTGAACAACCTTTGTTTTCAGGCCATTTGAGAGTTGTTTTGAGGCTCCCATGTTACCACTCTTCAGAGAAGATGCAAAGAGGAGAAAAACTTCCAATTGGCCACCTTAACACTTTCTCATAGTTGGATTCACTTGTGTATGTAGATCAAGGGTCAATGAGCTTACAAAACAAATTTTGTGTTCCAATAATTAGTGCTAAAGGTATTCAAATGACAAGGGTGCCCAAATTTATGCACCTGCCTAATTTTGTTTGAATAATTACTGCACACTTTCTGTAAAACCTATAAACTTAATTTCACTTCTCAAATATCACAGTGTTCATCTGCTATATGATATATTTACCTGAAATTGCTGAGCTGGACAACCAATGATTTATAAAGAAAAATCATGAAAATTATCAGGGGTGCCCAAACTTTTTCATACGACTGTACTTAAAGTCACAAGCACAGAAAGACAGATGGCTATCAATTTAATTGGAAAACCACATCAAATGATATTTTGCTCACAATTATGGAGATCCTATATTTCTGGAGTTCTGGAGCAGGTAATGTCATGCAACTTTGTATTTCTACTTCTTTTGGTGAAAAATGATCTGCATTGTTGATCATGTTATGTGAGCCCAATACACAAAAAGTCACCATTCAGTTTTGTGAAAGAAGCATACAGAGTCAGCTCAGTGACTGAGATTGTAGTTAACAGATCAGTAAAGACAATCAAATAATTCTAAGAACTCCAACAGCGGTAGATTGTATTCTTAACCTACATGTTTGCAAACTGTGCATAATAAAATTCTTTCAGTTGCCATGCCATATAGATTGTGCATCTGATTTGAAATTAATGAATTTTCCATTGACATTTCTCTAAAAAGGAGCAAATGCAAGCAAAATTCTCGCAATGTAGAACACTGTCCAAAGAACAAGAGTACTAAGAAACGGGTGGTCAGTAACCAAACAGTGATGAAGATACTTAGAACAATAAAAAGCAATGCACCAAAAAAAAATCTACATACTTAGTCCCCTTTACTCTTTTCTTTAATGGTCAGGACCCCCAGGGCCAGCACAGATCAGATACTATTTGGGTGGTGGATCATTGTCAGCACTGTAGTGACATGTGGTTAGTGTGTGTTGAGCTGGTATGAATGGATCAGACACTGAACTGCTGCTGGAGTTTTTAAACACTGTGTTTACGCACTGCCAACTCTATTAAACACTCCTAGTTGGTCCACCTTGTTGCTGTAAAGTGAGAGTCTGTTGCTGCACAGTTTGTGTTAGTCATCCTGTAATCCTCCATCAGTGGTCAAAGGAAACTGCCCACAGGTTGCTGTCAGCTGGATTTTTCTGGTTGGTGTACTGTTCTCAGTGCAGTGTTTTAAACACGGAGATGTTTTAAAAAACTCCAGCAGCACTGCTGTGTCTGATCTACTCATACCAGCACAACACATACTAATACACCACCACCACATCAGTGTCACTGCAGTGCCACAAACGCCCCACCACCCAAATAATACCTGCTCTGTGGTGGTACTGACCACAGTAAAGGGGAATAAAGTGTTTAGAGAAGCAAATTGACTACAGTCTGTCCTATAGGATAAACAGAACTGATATAATGTACCGTGAGTGCAGAACCAAGGTGGTCGTTATATTCTGATGTACAACTGTAAGTCTGTATTCCATACTCGAAGTCAGGTAGCAAATGTTGCCTTTATTTTTCATTCGACCTGTCGAAAATGAGCAAATAAAAGCCCGAAATACGTTGAAGACTGCCCCAGGGTTTTACAACGACCGGGTTTTACATTTAGCAGCTGCTCCTAACCAGGGCGACTTACAACTGATACAAACGTACAATGCATAATATAAGCAATCGTGGCTAACGGCCTTGCTCAAGACCCCATCGGTGGCAGCTTAGCATTGCTGGGATTTGAATCCCGAATCGCTCCCGGTACTTTAACCACTGCGCCACCACAGTACTTCATAATAATGAGCCCAAGTCACTTACTTTCTCGCTTGTTGAGCACCGGGTTCTGCTTTATCCATGCTTCAATTAATTACTGGAACGTAATAGACAAAATAGACTTCAAATTAAAACACGCTCGTTTTAACCTGAATATTAGCAACACCTTATATACAACTGACTACCAAGGTTTTATTTCCCAGAATCTCCACTAATGTCTCTGTATGAAGTCTGTAAATTTAGTAGATCCAGTTTTACCCAGACTCAGTAACGCTACTGTACAAACAGCAGTTTCACCCGGTCTATTTTCAAACAGCGTCACGTGACAATAACGAATCAACCAAACCGGAGGCCGTTCTGCTTCTTTGTGTCAATGGCGGTTAGCAAGCCTGGTTTGGTACAATGTCGCCACCCCACAAACAGGGCTGCAGTACATCGCTGTTAAAACTGGATTAATATTCATTATTTGAATTCAGTATACCCTTCTGGGCTAAAATGGGTCAAACCTAAAATGGCTCAATATTAAGCTTATAATGATCCAGAAAATCATTAGCCAGACCATTACTGCAGTGAACTGTTGTATGTAACAAGCTTGACCAGGGAAATTCGCATCCCTAGTCTTCTTGCAAAGATAAAAATCAGGGAAAGTTTTAAATGTTTGATATAAGCTTTAAACTAACACTTATTCATGTAACACATGTTGTTTTAGTTAGTACACTTAGCAGTGGTTCCCAGGAAAAATGTACTGTGAATTTTCATAGTAAAACTGTGAATTTCTTGACAATTTTAATGTGAACTTTCACAGTTTGACCATGAAGTTCACAGTTCTTCTATGAATTTTTGATGGTAATTTGGCCACTTCATGGTTCTACTGTGAAATTTCATAGTACAACTGTAAACTTGGTGGACTATGAACTGACCATGAATTATTTCACAGTTGTACTATGAATTTTGGTAGTAATTTTGCCACTTTATGGTTCTACTGTCAAATTTCACAGTGTATTTTTTTCCTGGCTTAGCACAGTCACCTCACAGCTCCAATGTCACTGGTTCGATCCCGACCTCGGACTCCACCTAGCAAGTGTTAACGCCCTATACTACCGCAACCCTGTCCAGGATTAAACGTATAAGAAATAATTAATAGATTGGCAAAACATAGCATTCTGGTGGTGTGAAGTTCATACTATATTGGTGGCAATAATTCAGTCATTAGCTAACAGAAACATGGCTTTACGAGGGTCCACAGACACAATAACCTGGACTGTTACGGACTGGAATCATATCATCTTTAGCGACAAATCCAGGTTTTGTTTATACACACAATGATTGATGAATGAGTTTTTGAAGGTATGCCCTCAAACTCACGTACCTCCCAGAACAAGGTGCATTTGTATTGTGATCTTATAATAGTTTAATTACACACAGGTTGGCAATTAGACTCTATTACATTAATTATGGAACTTCGAATGGCAATTCAAATTATATGTAAAGTTTTCACAGCAATAGGGGTGAATACTATCACAATCACAACTTTTATGGATTTGCATGTGCATGATTTTGCAAACTATAATGGGTAACCTCAAAGTTCCATCATGATTCTTGATGTACTGTATCATTCCAGTTAAGTTCCATTCAGTTCCATGTGTGAGCTAAGGGGAGGGGGTGAAAACCTATGCAAGGTAGTGTATTTTATTGTATGCTTTTTTTCTCTGCTCTATTGAATGATGTCAGTAATATTAGGGAAGGCTTTATGATATCAGGGTTGTGCTTCTGTTATCAAAAGCTCAGTAGTATAAGCAATTAGGCAAGACCACACCTATGTATTATAAAAAGTATTTCTTTTAAAGCACAAACAACAACTGATCATTGGACCAGTGATTACGTTTTAGTATCTGGTCATTGTGTTCCAGCACTCAGCATAATTCTCTTATCTTATCTAAACTTATCAAGTCTTGATGACACATCACTTAAACTAGTTTGAGTCAGCAAATAGTCTGTTATGTCACAAACGGCTATTTTTCTATTTTCAAAGTATTAAAAGTATTTATACTGTGGTATATTAATTCAAGTTTTTTAGTATTATCAAAGCCATTACTGAAAACCATAAGTGTATTTTGTGTGATATTATATTAAATATATAATATAGATTTAATAATATGTATAATAATAATATCTATAACAATAATGATAATACAATTGCTTTTCAGGAATCAGTGTTTTGTATGTAAGATAAAAGGCATTTAAAACAAATAATGAAAACCTTTTACAATACATTGTTTTTATTGCATTGGTACAATTCAAATACATCAGTTCTTGTTGGCAAAAACAGTATTACAACATGTTATTTTTTAGCTGAGCAAGATAGCAGTGACTATTTCACACAAAGTGAGATGATGCTGAGTGAGTTATTTGTCCATTTCAGTTGTCCATCAATCAGAAACATTGCTGTTAACAGTTGGTAGTGTTTCATTATGCTAGTTGCTTACGAGTGATTGTCTTACTTTTTGAAGATTAGAGGAAGGTCAATTTCCAATTTTCCATTGTGAACATTAGCTAGGACCTCAGGATCTGTTGAAATAAGTCTAGAGGCTTGTAGTGTGAACTCATTTACCACAGACAAGATAAACTCCACCCACAGCTTAGCAAAGTTATACAAGTTATCTCTAGTTAGAAACCAATCTGCTTTCATTATCAGGTTCTTGACTGCAGTCATGATGTCCGTGTAGTAAAAGTTGATGTTAGCAGCAATGGAATCAAGAACATCAGATCGAATAGCGTCAACAAATTGCTTTGTCTCTTCCATGGCCTCCTTGAGGGCCTGACCCAGCTTCTCAAGAATTACATCAAGGCTTTCCATCTGCTTCACCCTAATCATAATTTGGGCCAAGGCTTCCTCCATATAGATGACGAGCCTATCTCCAGTTAACACCTCACCCCATGGCAGATGTATATTGAAGGACTTAACAATGGGTTTGAGGTAAGTATTTACATTGGCGGTGATGGTGTTAATAAATTCTGCCAAAACAATGGCAGCACTGATTCTAAGTTTCTCGTAGAGCTCAGGCAGAGTACTTTCCTTCATACCAGGCAGCTTAATCTTGGTCTCCCTCAGAAACCGGACAACGGCATTAAGCAGATTTTGAATGGCCTTTTGGTACTGAACAACTGCATTTCTGAAGAGAATAGAAAGCTGACTAAGCTCAGCAGCATGATTGGACGTAACAGTATAAGCTTCAGTAAGGGCACTGAAAACTGTTGTCTTGAGTCCATTGGCAGCATCAAGGATGCCATATTTTTCAGCAAAATTGGTCATGGCTGAGCTGATGGCGGGCATCCACCCCTTCAAGCCCACGATCATTTCTTTGGATGCATCCATGTTGTAATCCAGCTGGAGGTGTATTTTTTCAGCTTCTTTTGCAACAAGTCTTACCACCAGGATGTCGAAATCAGTTTCAGGTTCAGACTGCAAAGAAAATCAGTTAATTTAATAAAATTGAAAAAAAAAAAGAAACTGAACAGGGATTTAAATAGTTACTAACCGTATAATGGCCATATATACGTGAAGTCAACTGGTGTGGCAACTCGCTCTTTAACTCTAAACCAAGTAGGCCAGTCGATGGTGTGGAAACCGATGCCATCAGTAGATTTCTCTTTGCAGTATAATGAAGGTTCATATCAGTAAAAGTTGGGCTGGTGATGTCCATATTCATGTCATTGCTGACTTCACTAAAATGTAGAATTAAATGGTAAAATATAATCATTAATTAAGTAACTTTAGGAAACAGGATTTCCTTGCAACATTGTACTGCATGTTTATTTCACAAATTTCTGTTGGATGAACAAATACAATTCAAACACAATTTTACCTTGAGGAAATGACATTGTTGAAGTTCAGGTTGAATTCACTGTGCTTAAGGATGGCCTTAGCTGTTACAGTGCTGCCATCAACTGTCATTTTGTGACCGATGGAACCTTTTAGAAGAATTAAAGAATTAAAACAGAATATACAGATTATTTTGTCAAATTTCATTCCCTTATACAACTCTCAGTGTACAAAAGAGGAAAGCTTTATTTGTGCTAAGTAAAAATCTAAGCAATTTCCCATAGCGATCTCAAAAAAGTGATTTCATAAAACAATTTTGACAATTGTGTGATAATATTACATAGTTTTTTTTTATGCTGAGCAATAGTTTAAGACACTTGACTGTAAATACTTAATAGATGGTAAAAACTTACCATTCAGGTCATATTCCAGGAGCACTGCTGGAGATTTGGCTGAGGACCTAAACTCAATTTGGCCTAAGTTTTGTCTTGCATCATGAGTCCCCACAACTGCCACACTTGTGACGTACACAGGCGAGACAACATCCAGATTATAGGAAATCTCCTCATTAATCAGATCCACAACTCTTTTCTCAGAGACGGTGAGATCACCAAGGGGACTTGTCTGAGATAGGTCGAATTCTACATTAGTTACTAAGGAGCATAGGTAGCAGAGTGGGATCAAGTCAACAGAGGCTTTGGCAGCAAGCGTGCCCTTTGTCTGGAATGCAGGGATGTTAACTTCATTGTTGTAGACAATATTCAGAATAGTGTAGGCACGAATGAGATTTGCCTCTGATTCCAGGTTTTCATCAACGTCAAACTTAACTTTCAGTTCTCCATAATTAACATTCACATTGCCAATAGTCTTTAGTTTGGAACGCAGTATTTCCTTACTCATGTACAAGGTTGTCTCATCATGTATAGCTCCCTTCACAATTCCAGTTTCCAGAAATGTTCCATCGATTAAACCCTTTATGGTAGCCTCAGCAGAAATGTAGGAATTGGTTCCTTCAACCTTCAAATTATACTCAGCATCACCATTTCCAACAGCCTTGATAACAGGAATGTCAAATTTGTGTTTGATTGTCAGTGATGATGCTACATTTGGTGATTTGGTGTCTGCATTCAACTTGTGGTTAGCTTCAATACTAAGGATCGGCAGGTTTATCTTTGCAGCTGTGACCACAGCTATGGCAGCTTCCATATTATCTGTGCTGAGAGTCATAGTGCTGTTATGGGCTCCTTCGATGTGAGCGTTCTTCATTGATAAAGCTGTAGCCAGTTTCAGGCCTCTCTTTAGGGTCAGTCTGCTGGTACCTTCAAAGTTGGCATTCAGTTCTTCATACACAGAAGCAGAAGTAGCAGCAACGCGGACTGCAAGGTCATTTTCTCCATGTATTCCAGCACTGGCAATCAGATTGAAAATGGAAGACTTGAAAGACATCTCAGAGATTAAATTGCCCAAAGCAGGGACACTAATGAAGCCAAGATCGATGATTCCAGACTTGCTCTTTTGATAGACAACTTTGGCATTTACATCAAGGGCCGGCTTCATTGTTAACAGGTATTTAAGATAGCTGGCCTCGTACAGGTTGACCTGGTTTATGGCTGGGATCTTCAATTCAATGACTGGAATATGAATTTCTGGAATGCTGACAGGAACAGTCAGGAACTCAAGGTCAGTCACACCATTTGCAGCAACATACATGCCTGTCTCAGCATTGTTGTTGTCAATTGTGAAATTATAGTTGAATTTGTGCTGGTTGAAGCGCACCAGTGCTGCACTATTGATTTTCTGCTTATTAGAGTTGATAATAGCAGAGTAGTCATTCTGAAGCTCTATCTTGGCAGAGAGGGTCTCCTTAAGACTTAGTTTGGCATTACCCTTGTTCTTGAAATCAACGATTATTTCAACAGGATGTACCAAGATGTGAACGTCATTGGATAGGGCACCACTTACAGATCCCACAAGTTCTGTGTCATGTTTTGCTTCCAATTCCATCTTCATTTCTCCAAGGTGAGCCTTTCCAGATGCAACCACTACGCTGTTTTTGATGAATGGAGATGTCGTCTCGATTCGACCTTTGAAGTCAATAAGTCTCAGTAGAACAGCATCAACATTCAGCGCCTTCTTGAACTTCAAATTAGTGCCGTCTGTGTCACCTGCAAAGGTGAATTTCACACTTGATGGTGCCATAGTGAGGAGCAAGTCACTCTTGTGGGTAATCTCATCAGAGTAGCCAAAAGCTGTGAATTTTTCAGTGCCCTCATTTTTAACTGTTAATGTAAGGGTGCTGCCTTTCTGTTGAACAGATGCTTTCTGGGTCCATGCAGCCTCACAGTTGATATTTTCAAATATTAATTGAATTGGTACATTTATGTCATGTTTGTAGGATGTATCTGAAGAAGCTGACATTCCATCCTCCATTGCAAAGGACGCTTTGTTTACAATGTCTGCCTTGTATGGGGTGGTAGTTGCCTTCACAACTGACTGGGCAGTCGCCTGGGCAGAGAAGCCATATAAGGATACCGATGCCTGGTGTTCAACAGTAAGAGCACTGTGTATGAACTTTAGGGTCTCTGCAATAACAATACGGCTCATTTTAGGGACACCAATGCGAGCAGTGGCATCTAGATTGTAGTTTAATATCTCAAAGGTTGAAGATTCACCCAAAGAGTTAACAATGGCCGTAAACTGATGCATTTGTTCATTTTTAGTGGAATTCTGGATTTCTGCAGAGGTTCTTGTGGTGTAAATGGGGCTTTTAAACTTGATCTCACTGTAGAGCTTTCCAAATGCAGGCACCACCAATTCACTGGGGATTTTAGGAAGCTGGACATCAGGAATCTGAAGAAGAATGTTGTTTTCACTTAATTGGGGGATGGCAGGGAAAGTAATATGTGGAAGAGTAATTTCTGGCAGCTCAATTCCAGAAAGATCAGGCAAGTAGTTCAATTTGAGTTCTTTAAAGTAACCATATTCCTTCGCTCTCAAATTTTCTAGGATAGCAGAAATAGATGACAAGACATAATTAAGAAATTCTCTAGTTGCTTCCACTTTCTGGGAGAGCTCAAGTGACACAATGAGGTTGTTAAGGTTGGTTGTGCGCTCCCTGATTTTCTGATTAACTTCATCCACAAGTGCATTGTATTCAAAAGACTTCAGCGAGTTGACAAAAGCCTCAATCGATTCGCTGACATCTTCAATAATACGCTTTATGTCCGTGTTCTTTAGGTAGGTGATGGCGTCGTCCAACACGTGTGGAAAAGGACACTTGAAAGTTTTTATATGATTAGCAAAGGCTTGGATAGTTTTATCCAATTTAAATTTTTTTATGAGGTCAAAAGTCTTGTCCAGAAATTCTGCTGCCCTTTTGTCAAGCTCATATTTCACAAGAAATGCTCTAACATTGTGGTAGACAGCTTTACATCCTCCACTAATGTCAAGGTCAGTGAATTGCTTCATCATTTCAGACGTCAGTTGCTCAAACATGCCAATCAGACCCTTGATATTGTCAATGAACATGGCTACGTCATATGTTTCAACCACTTGCTTCATCTCTGTCACAATGTCTTGTAGATTTAATTCCCTCATATCAATCCATTCAATCAGTTTTTCAATGGCTTCAATGACCGCAAGGAGCACAGGACGGGCATCGTACTCCTCACGGAGAGCAGTGAGCTTCTGACTAACTGCATTTGCCAAGGCACCATTCCGAATCAATTCCTGTACTTCTCTGACACGAGTAGCCATTGCTGTCATAATCTTCTGAACATTCCTCATGGCAGCCTTCAGCTCCTTTGTAGTGAATGCACAGTTCTCAACCAATGTAATCAAGTCCCTTTTAAGCTGCACAATTCTTTCTTCAAGATTCAGTTCATTTACAAAATCAGTCATGTCTTGTTGCAGGCGCTGAATTTTGTTAACAAACTCCTTGCTTCTTATGTAATTTTGCAGTGCCTCCAGCATTTTTACAGTGCTGAGTCTGATGTTTTCCAGAATTGCAGGCAGACTCTCAAGTGATGGTAGGTTGATGACATGGCTGTCTGTGTTCTTATCATACTTCAAAAATGCAGACAAAGAGACATCTTGACTTTTGGTGGCAGCAGTGTTCGTAATCAGACCAGACACTTCCAGTCCAATATTGTCATTATTGTTATAAGCCCAAAGTTCTTGGCTTATTTCATTGTTATTTATCTTTGTCCTCAGTCTCACTTTTGCTGATTGCACAGAAAGTGACAGTTCTGTGTCAACCTTATTATCGAAGTTGGTCTCGATAGTGACATCATTGTTCATCTGATGAGTGACAGACAGCCTACATTCATGGGAATGTGTAAGGGCAAGTGGTTCTGCCTTAACAAGGACCTTGGTGTACACTTGAGCACTGTGTTTGCCATACAGATACAATTCCCCATCACCGTTGACAAGGGCATCCAAGTTGAAGCTGAATGGACCAGCTGAGGACTTAAGGGCAGTGTTGAAGCGAAGAGGCTGGGAATTAAAGCGGACAACACTGCTGATTCCTACACTCTTAAGTCCTACAATATCCAATTCAGTGTCATGGCTCATGTGTGCTCCCATGACTTTTCCATTTGCACTGCACTGCACTGTTCCAGATTCACTTGAAATTTTGAGTGCGCACGTGTGTTTCAGCTCCACATCAGAGGTAAGCTTTAAATTGTTCATGACATGAGCATGAGCAGAGTCAGGTCCTGCCTGAAGAGAGATGTCATATATATACAGTACATCTTGGCCATACTTGACTTGAGACTTGGAGGATAATGTTAAAGAGGACACTGCAACAGACACCAAGTTGGTGTTGTCAATAGCCATCCCACCAAAGTCACCTTTTGTCTCAGTCGACACAGATCCTTTAGAGGAATGAAGAATGGCACTGAAGGTATTTTTTAGATTCAAGAAGCTGTTCACAGATGTAGTTCCACTGGTGGCCAGGCCGTCTCTGTTTAGGGTTACACTCGCTTTGTGTGTAGCTGTGTTTTCAGCTATCTTCAGGGAAGCATCACTGTTTAGATCTAGACCAGCAGGACTGACAGTTGCAACGATTAGGGAATTGACATGATCTTTAGAGTGATTTGATATGGTTTCAATCTTGATGGTGACATTTTCAGCACCAATATTTACTTCAGCAGAGTTGTGGATCTTCATGCCAAGAGCAGATGTGTCTGATTTTACAGCAAACTTGGATTTCATGATGGCAACTTCAACACTGTTTGTCAGTCTTTCATTAAATGCATCCGATTTTGATACAACCAATAGCTCTCCATTAGCGAATGCTGCGTCCATTTTGTTCTTTCCTTGGAAATAAGTTGACTCCACTTGGAATAATGAGTGAATCCTTGCCTCTGGCTTAAATGGGATGAGAACAAATGACTGCGTGAGTGTGGCATCTCCATAAGTAGATCCAGCCATATATGATCCTCGTAAGTTGTTTTCACCAGATATTTCTTCTTTATAGACTTCTATCTGGCCTGTATGTTCAAGCGACAGCTGTACATCAAGGGGACTTGTTGCTTTAAGCTTACTGCTTGATTTTAAACTGATCTTATCTACCACAGTTATTTCTTCAACCACGTTGACTCTGGCATCAATGAGTTTGTGGTTCACTGCAGTGTCCACCTCCGCTTTTAGGATGTTATTTAGTGTTCCAGTAAGCACGGCTGACCCTGTGCCAAAGCAGATTCATTTAATTAATAATGCTTATTGCTGACTACTTTAAAAAAATTATTAACTAGATGATATATATATATATATATATATATATATATATATATATATATATATATATATATATAGTGCTGAATTAAAACAAGGAGTGCACGTCAGGACTTACCAATAACGTTAAGTGAGAGTAGGTCAACAGGCCCTGTTCCTGTTACTCTAACATTGGCAGAATAGCGGTCATTTTCATCAGAATCTCTGCCGGCAGACATGGTTGCATCCAGATTGTATAGGTTGCAGCTAAGCTTACCAGCCACCTCTGCCTTTTCAAGGATGGGCAGAGACACAGTTAGGACATCAGGAACAAATACCTCAGGAAGTGGAATGCTCATGGAGGCAAGCTCCAGACCAAGCTGAGGCACAGCCAGGTTGGGTGTGGTGAGAGCGGGAGGGAAGTTTAGATCCTTTGAGGATTTACCACCAAGAGGCAAAGGGATGGCAACTGTGACGTGATTCTTATCAAAATGAAACTTAAAATCAGCCTCCCTGTTCAAAGGAAACCGGTGTTAAAATCACAATAGTTCCTGACAAATATTAGAACACTGTAATTTTACACATAACAATACTTAATTACTCACGTATTCAGGAACAGCTTTTCGGGCATGTCAATCTCAAAAAAGGCCGGTACTCGTAGTTGTTGTAGAAATGGGATCCTGGATGCTTCAAGATAGGTATTTGTTGCCTTAAAGGTAACAAAAATATCATGCATCAGTTAGGTTGGTTCACCTTTAATATGTGCATTCCTCAAGTACATTTCCTGTCTCTGCATTCCACATTTATTTAATGGCATAATGAGCATCAAAAGCATGCATGTAACGTACCAATTACTATGAGATAAGGAAAACAAATCTGCTTTCACACGATCTAACTGGAATACCAGTTGATAAACCCGTCATAGTATGCTTATGTGGGTCCCAAAGAGAAATGTCAGTTTTCATCTTACCTTAGCTGATGAGGTTAACGCATCATGAACTGTCATTTCAGTCAAGCCAATATGCTGATCGAGAAGGTGACTGATATGAGCTTTGATGATGTCAAATTTGGTCTTGGTGTTAGAGCTGACATCAGACTTAATGTCGGCTTCAATAGTGTTGCCATCTAAAACACAGTAATTTATGCTTATTTTTCATGAACAATAAGGATTGTTATTTAAGTAAATGATAAAACTGCTAATTATAGTAAAACTATAAGGTCTGATAGAATTCTGTAATGGAGATTGTAAAAATAAATTATTACTATTATATTAATAATATATTATTAAAATTTCTTTTATCAGTGGCAAAACACATAATTTTCATATTTTTTATGCTTTAAAATGAAGAATTATGTGATACTTATACGTAATGATAAATGATACTACTTCCGTATATTTTCTGATAATTTATAGAAAAGTACCGTATTTTAGGGTGAGTTTCTGCACTGAAGCAGAATCAAGCAAGTTGAGGTCACTTTCAAGCACAAATGTCAAATCCTCGTCACTCTTCAGACTGGCAGACACTTTTGCATCAGCCACAAGAGATGGGACAAGCAGCTGTACTTGCAGCAGAGCATCTTTCATTTCCACATTTCTAGAAGAGAATGTTTTTGATTTAGAGAAGACAATCGCACAGGATAAGTTTTGCTTTGTGCATTATATCTTAAAGAGTGTATTTGAATGTACATACTTTGCTTGGCCAACCAGAGATGCCAGAATGTTGTTCTTATTGATGAGTTCAATCTGGATGGAATGTATGCCTTGGTCCTTAAGGCTTGGGTCAGCAGAACCAATTCTAATCCCTGCGTCGGTGTCAAAGTCAGGGATCTGGAGATCGGCAGAAATGGTGTACTTCTTTCTGTTGAACATGAAATTGGCTGTGGCCTCAAAAGGTGTTCCTGCAGTAGGCAAAGCCAGAGATGGTTCTTATTAGATATTTAGGTCATAAACCTTTATATGCATGTGTAGCAACTACAGTGTTTTGCATCTTACCATCAGCACCCACATCCAATGTGACTTTGTCTGTATTCTCCTCATAGGCATAGTTAAAGGTGGCTGTGTATTCTGAGACTTCAGCAGTCGGGTGCAGCTCAAGAGCAAATCTTGCAGGTGAAAAAAAAGCAGAGAGCACTAGATTAGGTTTCCAGATATATATATATATATATATATATATATATATATATATATATATATATATGACAAAAATGGCAAAATGTTTGCTTACTTGCTGTCACCAGTGAGGGGGAAGTATGGGGAGGCATCATTAGACATGGCATTTGAGTAATAAAGGGCAGTGCAGTATTTCAGACCAGGGACGAGAGGGTTACATTTCGTCACATCAATACGCTCCATTACAGCAGGAATGGCTTTAGTTTCATCACCAGCCACAGACACCAGGGAGTTCCTGTACAAATTATAATCAGAATAACAATATTGTTACAGTATATGGTCATTTCTATGTATTGAAATGACAAATTGAGAAAAATGAGAAATTGAAGGCTGAGGAACAATGTCTCACGTTACACTGATGATCTTAGATGGGCTCTCCAGAGCAGGAATAGTCAACTTGATCTGACGTGGAGTAATGGCAGCCGTCGCTTTCAGACCACTCTCATGGTAGATGTTAGTGTGCATCTCCAAGCCAGAGTGAACATAGTCCGGAAGGTGAGCACCAATCTCAGTCACAAACTCAACACCAGCAGATGGCATGAAAGCAAACTCACTCTGCGAATGACAGAAAATACTTTGTATTATTTTAAAACATAGACGTGTCGTTGAGCATGTGAAAAAAATATATATAAAAATTATTTCTATGAGTAATATATATATATAAATAAATAAAATTTACTCATAGAAATTTACTCATTTACCATATCAGGAGAAATTTTGAGTCCTCCTTTCACTCCAGGTGTGAAAGTACCAGACAGAGCGACCCTCAGTGGGACACCAGGGCCAGTGGGCAGGTAGAACTCATTATCCATAAATATGTAATGAAGGAACAGCTCATTGTTGGTACTTGAGAACAGGTTCTTCATGAACTATATTTAAAAAGAAGACACATTGAGCAAGGCTGATGAATGTACTTCTCATTAAATGTGTTCTGTCTTTTTCAGTCATCCAACATTCATTGGCTGAATCCAAATCTCTGTATGTTTCAAGACTTGTGGACTCATGGACTTTGTGTGGTGTCAAACATGTCCACCAGGGTGACACTGCTGTCTAAATCTGCATTTTGTCTAATACATAGCGTAGTGGACTGTAAGCAAAATTCCAGCAAGTTTGCTAAGCATGCAGACTTTGGTATAAGTATTACCCAAAATTCCTAAAAACACAGGAGCATCTTAATAAAATATTCATGAACACAAAAAAGATGAAGGCCTTTCAGAGTAAGCCATACACAACTTGCATTGCAAGAATGTCTACTAATTTTTGTACATTGACTTTCTTACGTCCTTTCGTTTCTTTTAGGTTAAGAATATCTGCTGTACACATCCAAACCAAGCCCTGTGACTCTTTAAATATGTTGAAAATTAGTCTCTATATGATATTCAAAATGACATACTACATAATACTTACATACTACATCTGCCTAAAAGTAGTATGTAGTATGCAGTAAGCAACCAAAATAAAAATCTGTAGTGCCATGAAGATACCCAGAAGTTGTACTACTCCAGTCAGATCTTCCATCATGCACCGTGGCCTCACTGCTTCACCAAAACAACATGGTGGCGGATAATGCTACGGAAAAAAATAATGCCAACTCCGAGAATAAATATGAATTTAGTGTTGTCATTAGAATGAGACTAATAAAGTTAAAAAAGATAAGTTTGATGTAAATTTGTGGCAAATGGTCACATGACAGTGACACATGACAGAACTTGACACATGACAGGAGTCCATAAGTCCAGAGTCTGGAGATTTGGATTGAGCCATTGCAGATCTTAAGGTAACATCATGATCTGTAAGCAATACTCACACCAGTGGGAAACATCTTCAAGAGGTTTTCACCCATCTTTGCCACAGAGTAGGCCATGTCTACCATATCTGTGGTTTTAATATAGCCAAGCTCAGCACCCAGTAGCCTCAGGGAAAGCATGGCTTCAGGTGCATCGTGGACCTTCAGATTCTTGATTAGCTTGTCGACATTTTTACTGACTTCCTTGATGATATTTTTGGAAGCCTACAAAGGTAAAAGTCCAGGTAATTCATCGTGCAATTGTCAGTTAACACAGAACAACAAATAGCTGGAAGACCAGAACTTAAATTTAATGGACTGTAATACTTTGTTGAGTTTGTTGCCAGTTTTTCGTTGCATTTGCACCTGAATCATGTAGAACATATAGATATGCAGTACCTGTCGCTTGAGTCTGTCATTTTTCATGGCTGGGATCATGTTCTCCAGAACCTCATTAACTTTGGCAGGCATTTTGTCAGTAGCAAAGTAAATGCTCTTTAGCACAGTATCAGGAAAGAAGCCATCGGTACCAAACATGGCATCAACAGTTGGCTCAAGTCCCTTACCCTCCATACCAACCTGAAAGTAACAAGAGATCACAGTAAAATGATTGAACTTTCTGTCAAACCAGATAACTATTAAATGTTTATTTTCATTTACCTCAACCATATCAATGTCATATCCAAAAGCATGCAGGGTCATTTCAAGCATCATTTCCTTTGGCAGCTTGTTGTCTTCCTCAAAGATCACATTTCCTTCTATACTGCCAATCTTGTAGTTCCGAGAGAACTTGGTGGGTTCCATGTCATTTCCAACCTCATTACCTTGAAGAGCATCGAGAACCATGCTCCTCAGCCTGAACGACAGGGGGAAAGAGGAAATGAAGGGTATTTTAGATAGGCCCTCCCATGTGTAGGTAAAATATTTGCATTATTTAACTTTTATTCATTAACATTCACCATTGTAAGGCCCTGCTGAATGCATTTGTACTCACTCGTTGGTCTCTGGAGCAGTAGAGGTCAGAATATTATTGAGATGAGACATGAAAAAGCTCTTGGCCTGCAGATTTTGTTCACTCGGTAGAGCTGCAGCTAACTGAGCAAGTTCTGCCTGCTGAGGGTGCTTCATTAGGATGAGGTAAGCAGCAATGCGTTTCTGCACAGGAGCATCTCCATCCAGTAGAGCCTGCATCAGCACTGGCCTGCCCTGTAAAAGTAATACACGATTGTTGGACTGGTCAAAGTAAAAGAATGTCTCATGTGGATTGGTTTGCCGGTAGTGAAGAGAGGGTACCTCTTCAGGGACAGAGGTCATTCTGAAGACCTGAATGGCAGCCTGCTGAACTTCAGGTGAGGCTGCAGGCTGGTTAATGCATTGAATTACAGCCGTTTTCAAGGCAGAGCTGGCATCACCCATAGCCGCAGCCATGTTTCCAATTACCTACACAGCAAGAAGTATTACAGCGTATGAATATCTATCACTGCAGAAATGTCTCATTTTTCTATTGTGAGACCACCAGGAATAAATTGGACCTACCCTCAAAGTCAAATAGATGTGTTCCTGTTCACCGGTACAATCCCCAATCTGTTCCATTACATGATCAGACACTGCATGAATTTCGGGGGTTACTTTACCCTCAGACTGGTAGAGCCTGGTGTCATATTGTGAGAATATGTGAGTGACAATAATTTGATTAATGAATTATATAAATCATTACGTATCAGTACAGGTATGCACTGCTTAACATTCAGTCAATCAAGGTTCGCTTGCTTTAATGAACACAATTATAATACATTACAATAGGAAATAAAAATCTGTCTTTTAACTCCGGATGTTGCAGCCATAAACAGCTGGTCATCTTAACAGCTACCTATTTGTAACAAGCTGTAAATGCTGTTTGTAAGTGCATGGAGCTGTCCTGTTGTAAATAGTACTCATTTGTTTTACCCTCTGTACCTGTATATTCTCTCTCACCTATAACTATATACAGGTTTACATTCACTCATTGAGTCTCTGATTCTCCTGGCTGATCTTCCATGACAAAGGGTCGTAACAGTACATCACTGCTTTTTCTATAATTAGGGATGCTGTGTAGATGGCAGCGTTCCACTCATGTTTTCAGCGGTATCTCTGATGTATCTCATTGACTTATTTTTTGCATGCAGTTTTCTTGTGAAAAATACCCTTTATATTTACATTACAGTACTGCAAAAAGACTATGTGACTATGGAAATGTCTGGTCAACGTCCATTTCGGTCAGTGTCCAGTTTCACAGAACATAATGTGGTGGTTAAACAGTGCATACCTGTAGTTTGGTACATCCCTCAAAACAGCAGTGCAGTTTTATATAATATAATAATCACATTTACAGTTTCTCACCTCCTAACTGCATTACTGGTAGCATAGTAAATGAGTTTGCTGGGCTTGACCTTTGCCATCTCCAGCATTTCCTTCACAAGAACACGGGAGGAGCTGAACACCATTCCCATGGCATAAAAGGCAGCATCAATTTCAACAGAGTCACTCTTGATGGTCCTGAGAATTTGCATGAAGGCGCTGCTGCACTCTGGGGTGCCGCACTGGAACAGCATCTGGTAGGTTAGGGATGGAGAGATCTCCAGGGCCTCTGGCAAAGCGGTGGACAGAGTGTCAGCATTCATCTTGCGGATCATAGCAACGAGCTTGTGTGCCAAGTGGGCTCTCTTGTGTCCATTGGAGGTCTGTGAAAGTCCAGTCAACTCCCTCAGCAGCATTAGAATGGCATTCGCATCTTGAGTAGGGCTCATGTCAATACTGACATGAAAGTGCAAAGGCTTCATGTTGGCATTATCTAAAGAGAAAGAAGTCTACAGTCAGCACATCCATTTTTTTGTGTGTGAAAAAAAAGCTAATCAGCGCCCTTTCAGTTGGTGCTTACTGTAATCAAAATGTCTGTCATTGTACTCAGTCACTCCCAGGAGAGACAGCATCTGTTTGCCAACGCTGGTAACTCCATGCTTTCCCCTGTACATAATCAAAGGGAGTGAAATAGTATACCAGTTATCAAAATTGATAAACAGTTCAAACATTTCAATTTATACTCATTGACAAAAAAGATACCGCACCCAGATAAAAATGTCGGATTATTGCAAAATTCGGTATGAGGTTATGTCTCCAGCAGATATGTAAATGATTACAGGTGTTCTGATTAGAAATTCGTTGTTACCACAAGAGGGCATAATAGTGCTTCCCCTGTTGCCCTACAAAGGCTCTCAGATGCTACTTTTGGGTAACATACCTCTGTGAGATTGTTGACCGCTTGACATGTCTTTACAATGCACTCAAAGACACTTTGCCCACTTGACAGATTTTGAGAGGGGGCACATCACTGGACTGAGAGAAGCAGGATGTTTGTTTCAAATAATTGCCTACCATCTAGGCTGTTCTGACCTAATTTTTCGGGGGAGTTTTTGGGAGCAGTGGTTCAGTGATGGCACGCACATACAGCGTAGAAGCTCTAGACTCCCCAAACAGACCACCAGTAGAGAGGATTGTTTGATCCACCGACAAACACGAGCAGCGCCCATAGTTTTGTTGACCACCATTCAGACACAGGGGGCACCATCACTACACATCTCTGTCTCTGCCCAGACTATTTCCAGATGCTTAACAGAAGAAAATTTGTTGTTGTGGCATCCATTAGGTGTTCTGCCATTGATAGCTACCCATGATTGCCTTCATTTGCAGTGGTGTTATGAACTGATACAGACTGGAACTGTATTGTCTTTACAGACAAATCCAGGTTCTGTTTGAGTTCCAACAATGGTCGGGTTCGAGTATGGAGGCCTTGCGGTGGATGTGTCAATCCTGCCTTGGCTCTGGAGCAGCACAACTGCTGGTGTGATGGATGAGGATCTACAGGCCCAGCTGCAACATCTGAATGCAAATGTGCCAATGGATACCATACAGAACCTGTTTGCCTCCAATTCCCAGCTGTATCTATCTAGGCTAGAGGTGGCCTAACAGAGCAACTAGAACCTCATTTCAACTGGGCAGTGTCCCCCAATAAACTTATCCTTTCACTCTGATATGGTAATCACTTACATATCTCATCATTACATTCATACATATAAAGTTTCCTTTAATTCCAACAACTTCTTCTTGGTGAGTTAGTTTTTTGTCAATGACTGTATATTGGTTTGGATTACTCACTTGTGAGAGAAGGGCACAAGAAGGTGGTCATCAGTGCAAACACCTGAGATCATGTACTTTTGTTGATTGTCAAATTTGTAGTTACATGTCTGTTTACTCCTGATAAGCTGAGCAAGTGGGTAGTGCTGTTGGACACACACAGGGCAGAGTTTAAACAAAGCAATCAATCTGAACACACTTCACTTAATATTGCAAAATAATTGCAAAATCACCCTTTAAAAAAAGTTTCCCTTCAAACAGCATCCATTGGTGCCAAAAGTACTAACCATGCCTGTGATGAGGGCCAGGGGGCTAGTGTGGTCCTTGATTGGTTTAAACTGGTCACATTTAGACAGGTCTCTGGTGAGGCTCACATCTGTGTCGATATCTTCTCTGGCATTGACAGTGTAACCCGTCTCACACATACCATATATGGTAGGCTGGATTGGAAACAAAATCAAAATCATAATAGCAGCATCTGTGGCATTTCAACAGGGAATGACAAGCATTCTGCATTTTTTTCTTAACTGACCATTATCTTATTCTTCTGCTGTTGGAGTCCAGGCACGGCCAGGGCAGAGATGATACCTCTCTTGATGTTCAGTATGTTGATTAACTCACCATCTTCAGGGAACAGCCTAATGTCGTTGTTATCTTCCACAATAACCTTTAATGGGTGTCTGAGTAAGACAGGAGAGGTAAGCTTTGTTGAGCATGATCAAAGCATCATATCATATATATATATATATAGAATTATATCGATTTTTTTACTGTAAGCTACAATAACCGAGAATATAATGATATTCTAAAATTCCATCTTTTAGCTTAACCTATCACTATAAGAACAGCCACTGAAGTTCACTTTTTTTTTTACAATTTTTCAACATATAGTTAACTTACTTCTCCATTTGAGTCTTGAAGGTATCAGCAGTATCAGACGGTCCAAAGACTGGGTTTCCATCTGCATCAACGCCGATGACTTCACTCAGTATGCACTCACTGGTGTGCACAATAAAGTGGCATGTGCCAGGAACCTCAATCTCTACCTATAAACATATTGTAAGTGGTAAGGACCGTATAGTGTTAAGGAGCAGATCTATTTTTTTAAAAAGGCTGAGAAGGTTTTAGAGTTTGCTCCATTTATACCTTGCAGCTGACTTTGGGGCCATTAATAGCTCCAGTCAAAGCATTGAGGGACTCGGCTTCATAGAGATACTCATACTTGTGAAAGCTCTTGTACCTGTTAGCCACTAGGAGGAGATATATAACATGATTGGTACGAACAGTACTTAACTCTTTAGAAATGATTGCTTCCTTCAGTTTATGTGGAATTGTTTATCAAGACAGTGGTATCGATTGATTAATGGCTTATTATTTAAAATGTCCGGCTTAAACAATTTTATTTTGTCAGCACAACTTAAAAATACTTACAGTGGCATGGAACTACGTCGTCTTGAGCGTCTAAAAGTTAAGACAGGCAGCAATACAGTGATTTAATATACATTAGAAATTAATAGGCATCTTTTGTCTGTCCTTAACATAAACACATATAGAAATGCACTATTTTTTCAGTTTCTTTTTCATTATTGAAAAATGTATAGAGCTGAATAAAACTCCTGAAAGTGTTTTCAACAGAAACTAAATTCTTACCTGACAAGACGACGGCACATAGGAGCAAAGAAAGGTAGAGCTTAGTATCCCCCATCGTGGGTTCAACAATGCTCCTGCCTTGAAATGGTGGTTGAGTACTCCAGATAGACTAACTGTTGCCTGTCATAATTGGTCTTTTATACCCCAGAAGTCTTGCATGAGAGGAAGGTGTGATTAGAGGAGCAGGTGGTGCAGCCCTGCTCCAAAGTTCAGACCATCCACCTCTGTGACAGGACAAAATCAATTTGGTTCATAAAATGAACTAGTTTCATGCTGACCTAACATATGACAGATAAAGGTTTATATAGAGGATTTTTTAACTGAATGATTGTATTACTACATTGTCACATTTTTGATCAATCTAAACTGTTTCAAATACAAATCTGTCACATAGGAGCTAGATAGAACTATTTCTTCAAGTACCATAAACCAGTTACGTGTACAGTGGAGCAAAAAAGTATTTAGTCAGTCACTGATTGTGCAAGTTCTCCGGCTTAGAAAGATGAGAGAGGTCAGTAATTTTCATCATAGGCACACTTCAACTATGAGAGGACAAAATGAGGAAAAAAATCCAGGAAATCACATTGTAGGATTTTGTAAAGAAATTTAGTTGTAAATTATGGTGGAAAATAAGTATTTTGGTCAATAATTTGGTTCAACACTCAATACTTTGTAACATAACCTTTGTTGGCAATGACAGAGGTCAAACGTTTCCTGTAAGTCTTCACCAGATTTACATACACTTGTAGCTGGTATTTTGGCCCATTCCTCCCATGCAGATCTCCTCTAGAGCAGTGATGGTTTTGGGGCAAACATGGACTATCAACTCCCTCCACAAATTTTCTATGGGGCTGAGGTCTGGAGGACTGGCTAGGCCACTCCAGGACCTTGAAATGCTTTTACGGAACCACTCCTTTGTTGTCCGAGAGGTGTGTTTTGGGATCAGTGTCATGCTGGAAGATCCAGCCACGTTCCATCTTCAATGCTCTCACTGAAAAGAAGGAGGTTTTGGCTTAAAATCCCATGACATGGCCCCGTTCATTCTTCCCTTAACACGGATCAGTTTTGTCCTGTCCCCTTTGCAGAAAAACAGCCCCAAAGCATGATGTTTTCACCCCCATGCTTCACAGTAAGTATGGCACAACTCAGAATTCTTTCTTCCTCCAAAAACGGCGAGTTGAGTTTTTACCAAAAAGTTCTATTTTGGTTTCATTCTGACCACATGATATTCTCACAATCCTCTTCTGGATCATCCATATGCTCTCTGGCAAAACTTCAGATGGGCATGGACGTGTACTGGCTTAAGCAGGAGGACACGCCTGGCACTACAGGATCTGAGTCCCTCTCGGGTAGTAGTGTGTTACTGATGGTAGCCTTTTTACTTTGGTCCCAGCTCTCTGCAGGTCATTCATCAGGTCCCTCCGTGTAGTTCTGGGATTTTGCTCACCGTTCTCATGATCATTTTGACCCCATGGGATGAGATCTTGCGTGGAGCCTCAGATTGAGGGAGATTATCAATGGTCTTGTATGTCTTACAATTGCTCCCACAGTTGATTTATTCCCACCAACCTGCTTGACTATTTTAGATTCACTCTTCCCAGCCTGCTGCAGGTCTACAATTTTCGTCCTGGTGTCCTTCGACAGCTCTTTGGTCTTGGCCATGGTTTAGTTTGGAGTCTGACTGTTTGAGGCTGTGGACAGGTGTCTTTAATACAGATAACGAGGTCAAACAGGTGCCATTAATACAGGTAACGAGTGGAGGACAGAAGAGCTCTTAAAGAAGAAGTTACAGGTCTGTGAGAGCCAGTAATCTTGCTTGTTCGTGGCTGACCAAATAGTTATTTTCCACCATGATTTACAATTAAATTCTTTAAAAATCCTACAATGTGATTTCCTGGATTTTTTTTCTCATTTTGTCTCTCATAGTTGAAGTGTACCTATGATGAAAATTACAGACCTCTCTCATCTTTCTAAGTCGGAGAACTTGTACAATCAGTGACTGACTAAATACTTTTTTGCCCCACTATATATTCGCTGGTTTCATCTGTATTGTTTTTTCTATGTACCTCGCACTGGAACAATAACACTGACTTCTTTGCTTTCTACAGCTGTGAAAAGTTTAGATTGTTTATAACTCTTATTCTTATTTCTCTTGAGGATCTTTGCTTTCAGTATCTGCACATCAGTCCTGCACATCAACACGGAGGAAGTGTATCCTATTTCTACATACTGTAGAGCTTCAACTCTGGGATGTTGGTAGGTTTCCTCCCATAAACTGCTCGCTTCAGGTCTTTCCACAACATTCCTTTTGGTTTAAGGTCAGGACTTTTACTTGGCCATTCCAAAACAGTAACTTTATTCTTCTTTAACTGTTCTTTGGTAGAACAACATGTGTGCTTAGGGTCGTTGACTGCATGACCCACATTCTCTTGAGGGTCAGCTCACAGATATATGTTCTGATATTTTCCTTCAGAATTTACTGGTATAATTCCTAATTCATTCTTCCATCAGAGATGACAAGTCTTCCTGGCCCAGATGCATAAGGATAACAATTTTATATGGTAGTGCAGCGTTTTCCTTTCACCAGACATAACACTACTCATTGTACTTCTTTTGGTATATTCATGAACATTAATATCACTCAATGTGAGAGAGGCCCTCGGTCACATATAAGTTACACTGGATTCTTTTGTGACCTCACAAAAGTCCTTTCTGACTGTTACACACCTTGCTCTTGAAGTGACTGCAATACAACAGGTTGCCCACTCACACCTGATTGTCATCCTATTGATTGAATACACCTAAGTCAACTGCTAATCTTAGAGTTAATATGTATTGGAGCATCACTGTAACTTATCAGTCATCTTATAAAGCTTAATTGTTCTTTACCTGTATGTCCTATATGTTGAATTACAGACAAGCTACCACTCACTATAACGAATCCTGCTTGTTGATGGCCAAAGTCCACCCATTGATCAGTGCTTGGCCACAGACAGGTCATTGATCTTATCATTCAAAGACCTTTGGTTTTTCAAGCATATTTTGCACAGAATGTCTTCCTGGGGTCTGTACAGATAAGGCTAAATATTATTTGTATTCGCTTCATTTAAAAGTATTTATATAGCTTTTCAAACAACTGTAATTAAATCCCTATTATGAGGGATCTATTCTATGAAATGCTCTCAATAAACAGTAGGAAGAACTCTAATAGCTAAACTCTATATTTTTCTCTCTATATATTTTATTATATTTCTTAAAATGAATGCTTGTTCCACTGAATGTTTGCCATTTGTTTTTTGTAACTTTTAAAAATTAAACGTTTTCAACACTGAATCTAAAAACGCACCAAGAGCAAGCCGTGTAACAGTGGGCGAAGTCACAAAGGACCCCAGGGTAACTTCTAAGCAACTGAAGGCCTCTCTCACATTGGCTAATGTTAATGTTCATGAGTCCACCATCAGAAGAACACTGAGCAGCAATGGTGTGCATGGCAGGGTTTCAAAGAGAAAGCCACTGCTCTCCAAAAAGAACATTGCTGCTCGTCTGCAGTTTGCTAAAGATCACGTGGACAAGTCAGAAGGCTATTGGAAGAATGTTTTGTGGACAGATGAGACCAAAATAGAACTTTTTGTTTTAAAAGAAAAGCATTATGTTTAGAGAAAGGAAAACATTGCATTCCAGCATAAGAACCTTATCCCATCTGTGAAACATGGTGGTGGTAGTATAATTTTGCCGCATCTGGTCCAGGACGACTTGCCATCATTGATGGAACACTGAATTCTGAATTATATCAGAGAATTCTAAAGGAAAATGTCAGGACATCTGTCCATGAACTGAATCTCAAGAGAAGGTGGGTCATGCAGCAAGACAACGACCCTAAGCACACAAGTCGTTCTACCAAAGAATGGTTAAAGAAGAATAAAGTTAATGTTTTGGAATGGCCAAGTCAAAGTCCTGACCTTAATCCAATCGAAAATGTTGTGGAATGGACCTGAAGTGAGCAGTTAATGTGAGGAAAACCCACCAACATCAAAGCAGCTGAAGCTGTTCTGTACGGAGGAAGGGGTCTAAAATTCCTCCAAGCCGGTGTGCAGGACTGATCAAACAGTTACAGGAAACGTTTTAGTTTGTAGTATTGCTGCACAGGGGGGGTCACACCAGATACTGAAAGCAAAAGTTCAGCTACTTTTGCCACTCACTAATATGTAATATTGGGTTCATTTTTTCCTCAATAAATAAATGACCAAGTATAATATGTTTGTCTCATTTGTTTAACTGGATTCTCTTTATCTACTATTAGGACTTGTGTGAAAATCTGATGTTGTTTTAGGTCATATTTATGCAGAAATATAGAACATTCTAAAGGGTTCACAAACGTTCAAAGCACCACTCTAGTTGAGATATCGAGTGACACCAATTTTTGCCACTCCATTTTTGTTATTATATTTTCCATTGTAAAGTGTAAATATTAGAGTCCAGGGACAGCTAAACAAATGCTATTTCTCAGTGTTTAGGGTTCGTTTTATCGTTTTTATTATGCTTTAAATAATATACCTTAAATTTGCAATTGCATCACCGTGCAGGACACCGTGCTTAATAATAAAATGTTTCTTACAGTTAATTATATTAAACTATATATACATGTAAAGTCCTGGGGACTGAAATGGCCACCCATTTGGTGACTGGCTCAAATATATACATACCCCTCTCCACTTTACAACAAGAGCATCACAGAAAACGAGGAAATGTTTATGTGTTTTGATTTCTGTGTGTGGGTGGGAGGTAGTGCTGAAGAAAAAGAGAGCCTAAGAGAAACAGAAAGAGAGTTAGAGGTGGACAGAGCCTGGCAGACCGGATGAGTTAGAATAAGGGCAAAGGGTACACAATCAATTTTTCTTTCAAATATACAATGTAAGTAGTTCAAGCAGACTAATAATGTGTGACTAGCCAGCTGAGAACATATATACATAAGAAAAGATTGAAAACAAGGCACAACAAAAATGCAGTTGGTTAGCTAAACAAGAAAGGCTAAGATACTATGAGGGTTATTGGTCACTCAGACCTAGATTAAACTTACTGTTATACAACAAGGCCCTTCATTTCAGACAGATTTCTTTGTATTGTACACTTTGTGTCTTCAGGGCAAACAATTTCGTATTACGCTGATCTTAAGGCTTATCATAGCTATGTATAAAAGTCCACCTCAAATCAAGGCTCTGATAAAGACATAGACAGTTTAAAGCCCTTGTACCTAAACACTTTAATTTCACGTGTATGTCATCCAAAGAACACAAAATACAGTAAAGGCTATATATATCAACAAAATAGCTGAACCTGAAAGAACACTTCCATACAGCTTCTGAGTTGCTGTACTACTTGTCCCAGTACTCTGTATGCATTCATTTATTGCCTTATTATGCTGCCGGCTAGACACCAGCTCTCCCGCGGCAGATCTTGGTCGGGGTCTAGCCGGCAGCATAGGGTGCAAGGCAGCAACAACCCTAGACAGGGCGCCAATCCATCATAGGGTACACACACCCACACTCTCATACAAACACTCACACATTATGGGGCACTTTGGAAACCAATTAACCTAACACACATGTCTTTGGAATGTGGGAGGAATCCGGAGTACCCAGAGAAAACCCATTATATATATATATATATATATATATATATATATATATATATATATATATATATATATAAGACCTCAGTGTCACTGCTGGACTGAAAATAGTCCACCAGCGAAAAATGTTCAGTCACCAGCATCCTATAGGCAGTGTCCTGTGAGCACTCTTGAAAGATTCAAGGATGACTAACACAAACTGTGCAACAACAGATGAGCTACTATCTACAAGGTGGAGCAACAAGGTGAATGTATCTAATAAAGTGGACAGTGAGTGAAGAGTGGTTGAAAACTCCTGCAGCACTGCTGTGTCTGATCCACTAATACCAGAAAAACACACACTTACACACCAAAACCACATCAGTGTCACTGCAGTACTGAGAATGATCCACCACCCAAATAGTACCTGCTCTGTACTGGTCCTGTGGGGATCCTGACCATTAGAGAACAGAGTAAAGGGGAGAAACAAAGTATATAGAGAAACGGAGGGACTATAGTCTGTAATTGTAGAACTACAAAGTGCAGTGACCACTTAAACCTTAAATAAAGCATAAGCAGAATATAAACTGAGAAATATAAAATGCCTAAGACTTTTGCACATTACTGTATAGAATAAGACAAAACAGAAAAATTCCAGTACAGCATGTGCAATATTCTATGCGTACTGATCTATATACACTATATGGCCAAAAGTAAGTAGACCCCTTTTAAATAGTGATCTCTGTTATCTCAACCACATTCACTGCTACCATGCTACCATGGTCATAATATGAAGCACACAGGCAGATGTGACTTCATGCAGTGACACTTCATATCATCCTTAAGTCAGTTTAGCAACTTTCTGCACTGTAAAGCAACGTCAACAATGAAATGGTATTCCAACTTTCCATTTGTTAAAGTAGAAAAACGTGCCAGTCATGCTTCTCTCTCTCTTAGTTCATCAGCTTTCTGCCATGCTATCCTAAACCAAAGCCCATAAAGAAATGGTATGCCAACTTTGATGGAGAATTTGGCTCGCTTGCACAGAACCCTGACCATAAGTCCCATCAGACACCATTGAGATCAACTGGAATGCTAACAGTGGCTTATTGCCAGGGCATATTGTTTAACATCTGAGCTTGATCTCACAATCCTGTTCCAAAATCTAGTGGAAAGCCTTTGCAAAAGAGTGAAGGCTGCTTTAGCAGTAAAGGGAAGGGAAGAGGGGGCTCCATATTAACACCCATACTTTTAGGTGTACTTTTTAGGGCATCTTCAGCTAGTGAATCCTAAATTTAATTTCAAATCTCCCTTGAAATCCTCTTTGTCTATATAAAAATAACATTTTAAATATAGAGCATAAGCTTATGCAATAATAAGGAAATAGTGTACGGACCATTCTATTAAATTAGTTCAAACTGAGGACCTACCACAAAAAAAGGAAAAGCACTCAGACTGTAGATTTGCAGAGATTATGTCATAATATATTTAATTTCAAGGTAATAACTGAGGTAGTAAAAAGCTAAATATATACAAAATCTTTATTTATATAACTTGAAAAGATGAAAAGAGAAAAAATGCTATATTTTGAATGCTGTTTATAAAAAGATCTTTTTGGTTTACTTTCAAATGGAGTTTAAATATTTTGTTTTATCATGAGTTTAATCTTTAATTTAAAGAAATATTAATTATTAATTTAAAAAGATAAAAATTGCTTCCCTATGTTTTCAAGTTGCTAGAAAAAAAACTAAGGGTTTTAGTCCATCGGCCAATCCTTATTATAGTCACCCACTTGCATTTCAGACCAGATAGTGAGACTGCACCCCTGTGCCCAGTGGCCACATGCTGAGTAGTTAGATCCCATTGTTTTGTAGTAAATGTGTCCCAAGATCAGACAATCAGTCTGTAAAATTGTCACATTAAAGCTTTTTTGGTACTCTTTTTACATTAGTAAAGTTTTGGGAGAGGAAAAACATTTCAAAACAGTCTAAAAATACAGCATGAAAACTGATTCTGGTTTTACTCGATAAGTTCACACCTTAGAAATGTTTGCAACTTCGACTGTGAACCAACTCAGTAGAATGGTCCATATACATGTATTAATAGTTTTTTCTCCTATGATCATGTAAAGCCAAATCCTAAGGCTTATTTTAATAATAATGGCATAGACATACTTGTTTATCGTTCATTTTATAGTGGCAGTGTTTTGCGTTTCTTACAAGCTCAGCATTACATCAGGAAAACACTCAGCTTATACTCATGAACAAATGCTTGCTTCACTACAACACCACCTAACTGTTATCTAATCAAACAGTCCATTCGATAATTTAATATAATTTATAATAAAGACACACCCAAATTCCAATAAGATGCTTTCCTTATCATTTTTTTAAATGAGCAGTCCAAATTATTGTCTTTTACTCTGGCCATCACATTTTTTTAAGTAACACCAAGCATTGTAAAGACTTGATTAAATGGCTAGCAATTAACCCCTGACATCCGTTCTACTTCTTTGGAATTCGATTAAAGTCCCTTTGCTGACCATTATTCTCTTATCTAATCTACTGCATGACACATATCCCTGAGTTAACTAAATGAACAGAGCAAAGTCATGTCTTGATTTAAAAATAGAGCATATGACTTGTTGTTTTTCAAAGTATTTATTGAGAAAAATACAACTTATTGCTATTATTCTCGATCCTGTTCTTACATAACACAAACAAGGCAAGCACTCCTACTTTGTAGAGCATGTAGCACAGATGCTGATTTGTGAAGGTGTATCTATGGTAATTCTGTATTGTTTGTGGTAAGTGTTTTTATTGTTAAAGACATTGATTTATCAATGTTAATAGACTAAATCAACCTTTGACTCAATGGCAAAATTGTGCTTAGATTTTTCAATAACAAATTATAACAAAAATATTAATAATTTTACACCAGCAAGGTATTTTGTTGATTTATTTAGCTTATTTGACGTAGTTCTTCAGCATGAAAGGAAATCCAACGACAGACACGAGCTTACATCAACGCTCAAGGTTACATCAAAAGTAGTCATTCATATATATATGAATATATATATTCATATATATATGAAAAATAAATAAATAAAAAGATTTATATATATATACGTATATATATATATATATATATATATACGTGTATATATATATATATATATATATATATATATATCTTAAATATACATATATATACATATATACGTATATATATATAAATCTTTTTATTTATTTATTATTCAGGTTGGGGCCAGTTTAGCGTAATCAATTAACTTAATGCATGTTTTTGGGCTGTGGGAGGAAACTGGAGTACCCGTAGAAAAACCCTTGTGGACATGAGGAGGATGCAGACTAATACTTAAAACACCAAAACTGTAACATAATATTGCTGCAAGAAAAAATTATCCACATGAAACACAATGTAAGTTTGGTATTCTGTCAAGTGTGTCCAAACCTTTAGTTGGTGTACATAAAAATGTACATTTTAAAATTAATAAAATTTACTTGGTTAATATAGGTTATATAGTTCCTTAATAGTATAAAAGTTGCAATAATATAACACAGTGGGGATCTAGAAATAATAGAACTAGTAACTAGTAAAAAAAAAACTAGGTTTTTTGGATGTGGACAACAATTAATACTACAGGGGGGCAAAAAAGTATTTAGTCAGCCACTGATTGCGCAAGTTCTCCTACTTAGAAAAATGAGAGAGGTCTGTAATTTTCATCATAGGTACACTTCAACTATGAGAGACAAACTGAGAAAAAAAAATCCAGGAAACCACATTGTAGGATTTTTAAATAATTAAATTCTAAAACATGGTGGAAAATAAGTATTTGGTCAAACACAAACAAGCAAGATTTCTGGCTCTCACAGACCTGTAACCTCTTCTTTAAGAAGCTCTTCTGTACTCCACTCGTTACTTGTATTAATGGTACCTGTTTGACCTCGTTATCTGTATAATAAAAACCTGTCCACAGCCTCAAACAGTCAGACTCAAAACTAAACCATGGCCAAGACCAAAGAGCTGTCGAAGGACACCAGGAAGAACATTGTAGACCTGCAGACTAATCAAACAAAGTCGAGACTCGGAAAAACGACGAAGAGACAAATAGCGAGACACCCAAAAGCTAGTCAGAAGGACGAACAGACAGAAACTGATAATGAGCCGTCAGACGGCCAGGTGGAACACACAGGAAGCGACCCGACGGCAGCAACGCTGCTGGATGAATCTCCAGGAAAGCCTCTCAAGATAGTCTGCCGGCATGACATGATAGAGATATGAGCGTGCGGACAGAAGAATAGATGGAAGCAAATGGGAAGGGAAAAAGGCAATAGAGAACAAAGACAAGGGTGGTAAAGAAAGCATAGAGTGGGAAGTGGAGACCAAAAACGGACACAGGAGGGGCAAGACGAAAGAAAAAAAACAGAAGACCTGGATCGAAGACGGCAACCAAAAACCGAATAAGAAACGCGGAAGACTAGAAAAAGCGCTCAAAAGAAAAGAGACAGAAGTAGTGACCGGAAGCAATTGGGTAATAAAGCCATGAGCATACTAAGACATATATATCTGCCTACAAATCCTGCGAGACGCCCAATGAAGCGCGCAAGCACAGATAACCTCAATCGCCGTAAAACATGGGTTGATAGGTCAAATGAATATGCAGAATGGCGTGGAGCCTAAATCCCAAGACAACGAGATACAGCCTGAAATAGGCGGCCGGGCAAGAGCAAAATGGCCAGCCTGAGTGGGAGAACAAGCGTCCATGAAGACACGTGTGCGACAAGATATACAGATAAAAGGGAGCGGCAGACTCAGGCACACCGATACATCAGTACAGCACCATACAGCAGGGACCTGCGCGATACTGCAATCATGCAGAGTAGGAGGCCCCTGCTTTAACGCAGATCGAAGGTGCATCTAGGTGCAAAGAAGTAACCAACTAGTATCGTGTCCAGAACGGTCGAGCAAAAATCCAAGAACGACCGAGGACATGATGAAGACCTGCACAGAGCTGGACAAAGTAAGTAAAGCTAACCATGTCACTAACACAGTCAAGCCAGAGGAATGGGATACTGCAGTGCCAGCGCGGTGTCCCGAACCTAAGCCAGATACAAGAAATCGCAGACCGATACATTAGAAGAGGGAAACGAAAAACACAAAGCGGACGAGCGAAACCCGCAGCGGGAACACGGGAGGGGACAGCAGAGAAGTACCGCCGAGGTGCAATAGCGTAAGCGGAACTTCGTAGGAGGTATGGAATAGATTGCCACAGAAGAGCATTTATGGGATGGAGGTAGAGCATAGGGTAGATACAGCCGCCCCCCCAGGAAAGATGGGGTAAGGTCTGGGAGAATATCATGTGGTCAGAGATTCAACAAAAAAACGTTTGGTTAAAACTGACCGGTCATGTTTGGAGGAAGAAGAATGCCTGGAGATGCCATCCAAGAACAACCATACCTACTACCTACTGAGAAGCATGGAGGTCGAAAGATCATACTTTGGGGCTGTGTTTCTGCAAAGGCGGACAGGAAAAAGCGAACTCGAAATCGTTGGTTGCAGGTCCACTGCCGATTTTGAGGCGATGGGTAATGTATCGTTGAGATTTTTAAACCAAAACCATCATTCCATCAGTGAGTGGAATTGAAGATGGAAAACGTGGTGGTCTTCCAGATACAATGATCCCAAAACACACTTTTTACGAAGGAGTGCTCCGTAAAAAGCATTTCAAGGTAATGGAGGGCGCCTAGCCAGTAGTCCAGACCCAACCCATAGAACATTTGTGGAGAGTGGAGAGTGAAAGTTCCATGTTGCCCCAGCAACAGCCCTAAAACCAGTCACTGCTCTAGAGGAGATCTGCATGGAGGAATGGGCCAAACTATCGCTACAGGTGGCCCACTGGTGAAGAGCTTACATGATTATGCAAAAGAATTGAGTTGAACTTTGTTATGACCAGATGCTGAGTTTCCACCATTAATTTACATTAAAATCTTTAAAATCTCACAATGTGATTTCCTGGATTTTTGTTTTCTCATTTTGGTCTCTAATAGTGAAGTGTACCTAGACGAAAATTACAGGACCTCTCTCATCTTCTAAGTAGGAGAACGTGTACAATCAGTGCGGAAATGCTGGACTAATACTAATACCTGAATAATTATTTTTTGGCCTACTGATTTGTAAACTAGCATTCATGAGATTGTCATACTGAATTGAAATGTAAACTTTAAAAAGGCATTTTGCAATATTTGAATCCAATTCATCTCTAAACCTAATGTGAACATTAATGCCACACGTGAAGGCCAAATGCCAAGCAAACACACGGAGAGGACATGATTAAAAAGTCAAAAAGATATGGTGTTGTAAGCACAACAGAGGCATATATAAAGCCGGAAAGGCTCTCTGACCTACAGGGAGGGAAGAAGAATGCCAATAGCTAATAGGTGCATATTCTATTACAAATGGACTTTGACCTACACCACTGAGTTGGATGCAACCTTTGTACCTGCAGTGATGAGTGCATTCTGTTCAAGCTTGCTAACAGCTAATATATGGAAGACAAGCTGCTGAATCGATAGTAACAAAAAGCAGAAACAAGAGGATCCATATGACAAGACTTATTTGAAGTGTAGACAGTTTTCTATGTCGTTCTGAATTTCCATAGCCAAAATAACTTTGAGTACTCAATTTAAAACTTATTCACTGGGCCGAACAATATGTTCACGCTATTTCTAATAGATCTTGGTTTAGTCTAAAATATTGACAAAGATTGTTTTAATTTTTAAGAATGTTAAAATTCACCAAATTATCCATAACTGTACATATAAAAATCAGAAATGTGCCATATTTAACTTTCCTGTGGTGTTCAAATCTATGTAGACTTATGTTCCATAATTGTTATTCGAGGTCAACTGTGACCCCTTAAAACTCTGTATGAAGTATTTTAAATACATTGTATTAAACCTGTCATACCAACTGTTTTTCAACCCTTATCCTATTCAGTATCACAACATCTGCTCATTCATTTCATTCAATTCATTTCTATAATTTTGTGTACTTATATGCATTGTCTGGACAAGGCCATGTGCAATTCAGAAACAAGACAGAAACCAAGGTAGTAGAGGAAATACAGAATTGACCCAAAGTGAACAGGACACAACATGAGGGTTGAGTGTAATAGAATAACACAACAGTGGTCAGTGATCAGTGGCCAGCAGTGCCCAAACTTTCACATAGGATGGTTTATAGATTGCATGTTTTATCATAGAAATGTTGGATTGCTGCAAAACTTGGCATGTAGTTATGTCGCAGGCAGATATGTAAATTATTAGAGTTGTGGTCTGATTATACACTTGCCACAAGAGTGCGTAAAAATGCTTTTCCCACTCTCTATAAAAAGGCTAGCAGAGGCTACTTTTGGGTAGTGTACATTTTAGTGAGTGCTAGACATGCCTCTATGATGCACTCAAGAAATTTTGCCCAGTTGACAAACTTTGAGAGGGAGCCACATCATTTTACTGAGAGAAGCAGGTCGTTTTGAAGAATTGTCTGCCATCTCGGCCGCTCTGACCTAGCTGTTAGGAGGTGTTGGGAGCAGCAGTTTTGTGAGGCCGCAGACACATGGCAAACAGGCTCTGGACGGTCCAGACAGATTACCAGTATTGAGCATTGTTTGATCCACCGACAAGCACGAGCACCTTCCATAATTTCATTGTCCACCATCCAGACACAAGTGGTACCTTCACTACACACCCCTGTGACAGTGTTCATTACTTGTCCTGCCATTGACAGCCAGTCATCATCACCTTCATTTGCAGTTTTGTCATAGAAGCATGTCTATCAGTCAACTATCTCTCACCAAGAGGTACACTACCCAAAAGTAGCATCTGAGAGCCTTTTTAGAGGGCAGCGATGTAAGCACTTTTATGTCGTCTTGTGGCAAGACCAAGAGTCTAAACAGACCACACATGTAATCGTTTACATATCTGGTTATCAGGTTTTGCAGCAATCTAACATTTCTATCTGATTTTTTGTTTTGTTTTTTGTCAATGAGTGTATATTTGGTGTTTTTGTGCTTTTACACCAACCCATATTTTTTCTGCCTGCAATTATGAGATACCAACAACACTGAGTGTCTCTACTTCCATCTGTTGAAACAACTGTTTTGTTATTTTTTATTAGGATCAGGATCTGTATTTGCCCAATGTTCAAAGTACAGAGGAATTCACCTACATGGTAACAGACAGCGTAGGGTACAACGGTTGATAAAGAAACATCTGTATTTGTCACATCCATTACGTCATCATCAGGTTTGAGATAAAGTTTTTAAACCCCTTGAAAATATCTCGAGTTCTGAATTATGTGATAAAAATAGAGACTGATCTTCACCCAGGTCTTTTTGTGGGATAATAGACAAACACATTTTGCCTAAACAAATAAAACCTACACAGTTGCATGTGTAATGCCCTTATTAACCCCATGCTCCTGAACTCCCTGATCTACTGTAGCTTTCACCTTCTGTCCCAGTCCATATAGTCAGCTAGGAATGTAACACAGATCCAACAAGCTAGTAATTCATCTTTAGCATCTGTACTAACTCTTTATATTAATACTTCAGAAGCAACTGTAAAGCATTCTTCAGAAGGGTATTGTTTACACACAACAAAACAAAATGAATTGAGTACTGCATGTTACATTTTTCGTAGTACGACACTAAAAGCTCATTTTACCACGGTTTTTGAATGAAACTAATTTATGGGTGCGTTTGTGTGCGTGTGCGCGGGCGCGTGTGTGTGTGCGCGTGCGTGCGCGTAATGAAATGAGCACAGACTGTAATAAAGACGAAACAGAGAGCAGTGGTCAGAGTTCCACTCTAATCACTTAACTGTCATCTAACTGATTATTATCATGAAACACGCTGATGTTAGTCAGCCAGGTGACTTCAATGCCAAGGTACATGGTACAAACTGTCCCATGTAATCAGCCTGGAATACAAACCTACTGCATTATTAATTCCTCAGCCCTATATAGTACTGTGAATTCTACCATATTTACTTAGCTTTAGACTATTCCACAGGAATTTCCAAGCATTTGTCCAACCTGAATGTTTGATCAACTTGTTTATTTAACAGCCTTGATTTAAACACACTGGCATCATGAACAAATAAATCTTAACTTTGTCCTGTGGTTCTATTTGAGGTTGCAGAGAGACTGGGTTTTGTAATCTGATTGGCAATGCTGATCCAATAAGTGTAAGCTTAAAAACAAATGTATAAACCTAGATCAATAACAGTTAACTCCACAGCCTCCACATGTTCCTCTTGCTTTCTCTTTATTTATCTAATAATTTGCTACTTTTTCGCTTTAGAGTTTGATTTTCCTCTTTGTCTGCTCATCATGGGTTGTGAATTTACGGAATGCTACCTAGGCCTGCATCCAGTGAATGCTGGGTTAGGTTCCAGAAATGTCCCCATGACGCTGACCAGGATAAGCAGGGGAAAGGCAGGATGCCTTGCAGTTCCTTTAGCTGATTACATCATGCTACACCAAAGTTTGCCCTTTTCTACACTTTACATAGGCTTCACAATAATATCTTATTTTTTCTTCATGCAAAATGTTAGGCAGATAGATATTCTCTGTTTTTGTTGTGCAATGTGATGTGTTTTTATACATAATGTCCCAAATGCTGGAGATGTGCCTTATTGCATTTATGAATAGCATGAATCACTGAATATTCATTTCTGAGTGAAGTAACCAGAGGATGATGGCTGTTGAAGAGTTCACTAAAAACTGAACTGCTACGACTAAAACTACTACTACTAATAATAATATTACAATACTTGATCGGCATAGTTAACATAGTTAACATTATTGCCTCACAGTTCCCGAGACCCAGCTGTGGATTTTGCATGTTCTCCCCATGTCTGCATGGGTTTCCTCTGGATCCTCTGGGTTACTCCCACATTCCAAGAACATGCGTTAGGTCAACTGTTGTCTCTAATGGATCCCAGTGTGGATTATTCTGTGATGCTGCCGCAACAACCCTTACCCATCCTGCAGCAGTCTAGTGCCCCATTCATGGTACAAGGTCACGTGTCTTGTGAAATCCAGGATAGACGTCTGACCTGGATAAGCAAGGGTTGAAACAAGGGAGAAAAAATACAATACAGTAATTTTTATATGTGTACCTTTTTTAAAACTTGAAACCCTTACCGAAAATGAAAAAGAAAGTAGAACGATGCCATCTTCTTCCCTGCTTTGCAAGACTGATTCTCTTTTCTGTCTTCAGATGTCTCTTATCCGCCTAATCCTTAGTCAGTGTTGCGCAAAGTCGGTGACTAGCCGGCAACACAGGGCTTCAGACGAGAACAACCCTAGACAGTGTACCAATCCATTGTAGGGCACATACACTCCCACACTCATATACCCAGCGCACTTTACAAACACCAATTAACCTAACATGCATGTCTTTGGAATGTGGGAGAAAACCGGAGTACCCAGAATAAACCCACACAAGGAGACAAGGAGAACATACAAACTCCACACAGATATGAATCGGGTGGCTCCACCTGATATCAAACCCAGGACCTTCTTGGTGTGAGGTGACAGTGTTACCCACTGAGCCACCGGACTTCCCAGGTAAATAAGATTTGATTATGGTTGATTTAGGTCTATCATTTTTAAGATCTTCTTCATTACAGTGAACAAACATTGCTCAGATGGACGTTAAACGGCACAGACCTGTAATAGTAATAATAATAATTCTCTTTGTTAATACTTAGTTGATGTAGAGAACAGCTGCATAAGAAGAAACAGCTAATGACTAAATAATATTATTACTTCATTCATTTTCATACCAGAGCCTAATTAGGAACAAAGGGTGCAAGGTGGGAACCTGCCCTAGACAGGACACACAAAAGGGACACTTTAGAGACACCAAATGACCTAACACATCTTTGGAATGGTGGAGGAATCAAGAGTACCTGCAGGAAATCGACGCAGACAAGGGGAGAACATGCAGTGTTTGACTATTTCAGTCAGTCAATATTTGTAGATACAGGATTTTTGTCTGGACATAAGCTTACAGCAGCCATTTCTGTGAGGTAGTCAAGCCAAATAAGCTACAAGTTGATAAAGGATTAGCACATTGAATAAATCATAAAAATAAAACAGTGCTTGTTTTTCTGTAAGTCTGGCTGTGTATTGCTTATCTGAGTAATGATTAGGTGCTTGACAAAGTACCAGAGTACTAAATCATATGCACAATGCACAGTCTGGAACATTACATAACATGATTGTGTAAGATGGCATGTCAT
>JAJAGP010002469.1:0-112960 GCA_025084515.1 Ancistrus triradiatus | reverse complement strand
AAAAATATCAAAGCTGTCTCCTCTTTTAGGATACTTATCCAAACACTAAAAGGTAGACATTGAAAATGTAAGTAATCCATTCATTTCCCTCTACTTTCCAACATGTCCTTTCTCAGATCAACATTATGTACGTACACATTACACCAGCCACTACCAGTAAACATCATCCCTTTCATATTAATGCAGCAAAAACAGCAACTACATCTGAATATCTGTTGGATCAGTGGTTAGCTAAGCCTAGCTGTAGCTCATGGAACTCACCCTGTTTGTTATTCCCAAAGTCTGATGGTCATTTTACCTGTGCATTGATTCTAGACGTGTGAATGCTGTTAATGTCACTGGTTCATATCACTTAACCAGGATGGATGTTTGCTAGTTTTGTTTATAAATTAGACTTGCTTAAGGGTTACTGACAAGTACTGTTAACTATTCATGCAACAGAGATTTCACCTTTTATCACTCCAGACACTTCCCTACAGGATACAGTTATGGCTTTTGGGTATAAAGAAATTTCATGTTTATTTACAGAGATTAGTACATAATGTGACATTTCAATTACTCAGTTTATCTAGATGATCTTGTATTTTATTTTGTGGACTGGCCCAATCATCTGGATATGATGAGAAACATTTTTCCAAGACTAGAAGACTTCCAAGACTCAGACCAACTGCCAGCTCCACATGTTCATTCCCCAGTTCATAATCCTCCTAAACAAGGACCCTCCTCACGTACCTCCCCACTAAACTCTGCATTTGCACTTTATTATACAGAATGCACACTAACACTAACAATTATATTTGCTGCTATTCTCTTAGCTGCATTTACTTTGTAGTTGTAACTCATTACTCCAGGACTGCACTTTTTCTGTATTGTTTATTTTATGTTGCTATTTTATATTATTCTTTACATACCTTTCCCAATATTCATTTTATTATTTAAATATTTTATGATGATTACAATTAATTTTATGTTGATGTTGATATGTTGAGTTGTCAATTTCTGCACTGTTTGTGGTTAGTCAGGAGATTAAGTTTAATTTAAATCTGTTCTCATTTTTCTCTGTTAGTGAGGAAAAATATGTAGCTTTAGCTTTAGTAATAGCATGTTAATATTCTGCCACACTGTTCCTTCACTGAGTCTGAAACACCTTCAATGGTTTCTGTCTCCACTTACAATCTAAAATCCAAGTGGTTCATTTTAAGGTACAGGTGTGGTTATTATATGACTGTTAAAGACTTAATGCAGTTGATCATAGTTGGACTAACGTTATCTACAGTGCTTTAAAAGTTTAGTGTTCTAAAAGTGAAGGCTGGTAGATTATTAATAAAACCAGCTGAAGCTTGGAACTACGACATTGTAAGACCTTTTGTAAAACCTTTAGTAATATTTTATGCATTTTACAACATTTGCACTCCATATGAATTTTATACCAATTCTTATAAAATGATGTAAAGGTGATGTTATGAAATCTATAACACTCAAACTCTGATTACTATCTAGTAGTTCAAAAATAGATCATAAATTAGGAAGTGAAAGTAACCCCCCCTTAACTGTAGGGTGTGAGTTTGTTCCAGAAAGAGCAGTGAGGCTGAAAGTGAGATCTGCATGAAGATGGCTGAGTGATCTGCTTTCTCCCAGAATAGAGCAGCACTTTCAGCACATGTTCAACTTTCTTCAGCCAAACTGACTGAAGCACAAACACATAGCACTGAATGTCCAGCTAAAGAACCTCTCTAATAACACTGATCATGATGATGAACTAGAAGAAAAGAACAGACCATGTCCAAAATCAAGCTTTATTTCAGCAGAGCAAAACTACAGGAACAGCAACAGGACACTGAACAGAGGAAAGACAGAAATGGCAGCATTGTGTAGAATTTAAGCTCTATTGGAGATGCATGTGGAAGCAGCTCTATCGTCAATTCTATCTTGGAGCTGCTAGCCTTCACACTGGCTCTTTCTGAACCCAACCTGTTGCTGGTGGCCATCATGGGAGACCGTACAGCTGAATTCCTCCCCCTTTTCCCAGTCTGCTTTGCTGAGGGTCAGGGTGCTGCTGCGTCTGTAACCAGCCTTCTTCTCTTCTTCTGCACTGGTTCGAACCTGGTCCTGCTCCGCCTCTTTCCCATCCACCATCCAACTGACCAGCGCCCCCTGTGGAGAGTAGCCAGACAGCAGGCAGAGCAGCGAGGCTGAACCCTCAGACAGCTGCAGAGAGGAGGGAGGGAGCAGAGACACGGAGGGCTTCACCGTGGGACCTTCTGCAAAGGAGAAACACACCATACAGCCACATTTAGAAATGCTTCCACAACATTTCCTCCTTATTGCTTATTAAACGTCCAGACTGGAAACCTTCATCTGTCTTCCATAATCAGTGCGGCGCTCCACACTGTTCCTACATTACTCCAGTCCAGCACAAACATCTGGAACCTTCTGTTAGCACATATTCAATAGAAAGCCTTCTTACTTTATCATTCAACACCACTGAGTGCAGCTCATCCAAATGGAGCTGATTACAGAAAGATTCATTGTTTAACACAAACAGACAGCAGCATTTGTCTGGATTTAGCATCAGCACAGAAACTCGTACCAATTTACACCCAACTTCATCTAACAACCAGAGACCAGCTTTTGATTCACCAACCACAACTACTGTAGATTTATTACATGATGAATAATCACTAGCTGCAGATTTATTAAATGATGAATAATCACTCACTGTAGATTTATTAAATGATGAATACCGTATTTTCCGGGCTATAGAGTGCACCAGGTTATAAGGCGCGATATCAATGATCGACTTCTAACCGTTATATTTTCATACATAAAGCGCACCGGTTTATAAGGCGCATTAAATGAAACTAAACTTTTAAGTTCCGTCGGAAACTCAGTTTGGTGTTCTTTTAGCTGGCGCAGGGCATCTTCTTGCTTTCTCCACTTCCATATCATTGATTCGTTAATGTTGAATTCTCTCGCAGCTGCTCTATGTCCATGTTGTACTGCGTGACTGATAGCGTTGAGTTTGAAATCCGCTTCGAAATTGATGAATGACTGCACACACCCTAATGCTGAAGCACAGATCGTACTATTCCGCGATGCTGCGCACTACGGTTGCCGTAAGCTTCGTAACTTACCATGGCTGTGCTAAAACATTTTAACAGATTTATGAGCGCCGTGTACCATCTACAACTGGTTCTAGGTCAGAAAGCACAACCAGAATTAATTCATACATTAGGCGCACCGCATTTTAAGGCGCACTGTCGATTTTTGAGAAAGTTAAAGGATTTTAAGTGCACCTTATGGTCTGAAAAATACATTAATCACTAACTGTAGATTTATTAAATGATGAATAATCACTAAATGTAGATCAATTAAAATGTATTCCATAATTTTATCTAATATAAAAATGTACATTTAAAAATTCTATTTAATTTAACATCAGTTTGAGTCATACAAAATTGATTACCATTAGTATTAAATGTAGGTAAATATTAGAAACATCAAAATTACTTACGTTTAACGATGAGTTTGGTTCCTCCACCAAAAGTGTACCACAGTGATACATTCTAATGAAGCCATCGTACAAAAACCTCTGTTACACTACAGTGAACACACACACACACTTTGCATTAGCCGGCCATGCTTCAGTGCTCTGTCAGTGTTTATAGCTCTGGGAGTTGAACACTTCATGACTGAGAGCTGCTGCCCAGCAACTTCACCCACAGCAACCATGGCTTTGATCTCCATCTTCATCTGCACACTGGCCCTCTGCACTCAAGGTAACAGCATGTTTTCTATTTTACTGGTGAGGCACTGCCATGTGAAGTAGCTCCACTAGATGAACTTCAGCCTCAGCATCATTATTCATGTAGCTAACATCTGTATTCTTCTTATTGTTTCAGGATCCAGAAGTCAGGTTACTGTGACTCAGAGTCCTGCAGAGAGAGCTGTTAGTCCAGGAGATTCAGTCACCATCAGCTGTAAATCCAGTCCTGCTGTTCACTATGATGGTTCTGATTATATCTTGGCCTGGTATCATCAGAAAGCTGGAGGTTCTCCTAAACTCCTGATTTACTGGGCAAACAGAAGAGCATCAGGAGTTTCAGATCGTTTCAGTGGCAGTGGATCTGGATCTGATTTCACTCTGAGCATCAGTAGAATCCAGACTGAAGATGCAGGAGATTATTACTGTCAGAGTGCACATCAGATCAGTGGTAGCTGGGTGTACACACAGTGTTAGAGCGTCGTACAAAAACCTGGCTGAGTGTGACTGTACAGAGACTGCACTGCTGCAGCTTGTAGAGACTGCAGGTGCTGAGGGGAGGATGTGAGACACACACACGCGCACACACACACACACACGCGCGCGCGCACACACACACACACACACACACACACACACACACACACACACACACACACACTACGGACTTATAAACTCATGCAGAAATCAATGTTAAATAATTTAGCCATTAATTAAATAAAATCACAGAGTGAACATGGAATCCCAGCTCTTACAGGGTTCTCTGTTGCATCAGATGATCTCTCGATTGACCTCTACTCCCTCAGGCACAGGCAATCATGCCTGTAGAATGAACTGACCAAAAGCCACTGCCAGGACTTAAGCCCAGTTCCCTGACAGTGGCGGGTAGAATATTTTTATATCCGGAGTTCTTCTCCTGCTGAAGTGACTTTACACAATTCAAATGAATAAAGTGTGATATACCAAGCAACTTTCAAATTCTCACCCTCATCAATGGAGGCTTAGAGTGAGTGTGTAGATGTATAATGAAATATCTTTAGGGTGTTCATATCCTGATCTATAAACCCAATTCCACAATTGTTGGGACAGTATGAAGAGAGATGTTTGGAGAAATCATCCTGACTCCATCCTGTCTGCAGAACCCCAAACTGTTTCTCCAGGAGTGACTGTTACTATCAGCTGCAGAGCCATTCAGCACCTTGAAGATGACATTCACTAGTACCTGCAGAAACCTGGAGAAGCTCCTAAACTCCTCATCTATGATGATTCTCAGTACTCTGGGACTCCAGATCAATTTACTGACAGTGGATCTGGTATTAAATTTACTCTAACAATCATTGGAGTAAAGCCTGAAGATGCCGGGGATCACTACTCTAAACAGGATGAAGCTTTACCATACACACAGTGTTAGAGCTGCTAAAGCTGCACTGCATTGAACGTCATCAACTACAAAGCACTACAGTGCTGAGCATCTTTCTCTCATTGGAAACAGCAGCAGCAGCATTAGCCATTATATGATGGATGGTTCTGCAAGGAGCTGTGAACTGTAAACAATAACATTCTGAATTAACTCCTGTTAGATATATAGATAGATAGATAGATAGATAGATAGAGTGGGGCAAGAAACTATTTATTCAGCCTCTGATTCTGCAAGTTCTCCTACTTAGAAAAATGAGAAAGGTCTGTAATTTTCATCATAGGTACACTTCAACTATGAGAGACAAAATGAGGAAAAAAATCCAGGAAATCACATTGTAGAATTTTTAATGAATTTAATTGTAATTCATGGTGGAAAATAAGTTTTTGGTCACCCACAAGCAACATTTTTGGCTCTCACAGACCTGTAACTTCTTCTTTCCGAAGCTCTTCTGTCCTCTATTCGTTACCTGTATTAATGGCACCTGTTTGACCTCGATATCTGTATAAAAGACACCTGTCCACAGCCTCAAACAGTCAGACTCCAAACTCAACCATGGCCAAGACCAAAGAGCTGTCGAAGGACACCAGGAAGAAAATTGTAGACCTGCAGCAGGCTGGGAAGAGTGAATCCACAATAAGCAAGCAGGTTGGTGTGAATAAATCAACTGTGGGAGCAATTGTAAGAAAATAGAAGACATATAAGACCATTGATAATCTCCCTCGATCTGGGGCTCCATGCAAGATCTCATCCCGTGAGGTCAAAATGATCATGAGGACGGTGAGCAAAAATCCCAGAACTACACAGAGGGACCTGATGAATGACTTGCAGAGAGCTGGGACCAAAGTAACAAGGCTACCATCAGTAACACTACGCCGAGAGGAACTCAGATCCTGCATTGCCAGGCGTGCCCCCCTGCTTAATCCAGTACATGTCCAGGCCCATCTGAAGTTTGCCAGAGAGCATATGGATGATCCAGAAGAAGATTGGGAGAATACCATGTGGTCAGATGAAACTAAAATAGAACTTTTTGGTAAAAACTCAACTCGTCGTGTTTGGAGGAAGATGAATGCTGAGTTGCATCCCAAGTTTTTCTGCAAAGGGGGCAGGACGACTGATCCGTGTTAAGGGAAAAATGAACGGGGCCATGTATCACGAGATTTTAAGATAAAAATCTCCTTCCATAAGTGAGAGCATTGAAGATGGAACATGGCTGGGTTTTCCAGCATGACAATGATCCCAAACACACTGCTGGGGTAACAAAGGAGTGGCTCTGTAAAAAGCATTTCAAGGTCCTGGAGTGGCCTAGCCAGTCTACACAGCTCAACCCCATAGTAAATTTATGGAGGGAGTTGGAAGTCTGTGTATCCCCAAAACATCACTGCTCTGGAGGAGATCTGCATGGAGGAATGGGCCAAAATACCAGCTACAGTGTGCGCCAACCTGGTGCAGACTTACAGGAAATGTTTGACCTCTGTCATTGCCAACAACGGTTATGTTATAAAGTATTGAATTGAACTTTTGTTATTGACCAAATACTTATTTTCCACCAAAATTTACAATTAAATTCCGCAAAAATCCTACAATGTGATTTCCTGGATTTTTTTTTCTTCATTTTGTCTCTCATAGTTCAAATGTACCTATGATGCAAATTACAGACCTCTCTCATCTTTCTAAGTAGGAGAACTTGCACAATCAGTGGCTGACTAAATACTTTTTTTGGCCCACTATAGATAGATACAGTATGCAAGATAAACAGAGTCATGAATTTTTACACATATGTACACATATACAGTACATACAGTATCCAACAAAAGTGAGTACACCCCATGCATTATCACTTAAATGTCAAATAATTCAAAATTGTATCACCTTACAGTAATTGCATTACTTCTAAGTTGAACAGTAGGGTATTTGCTCTCATGTAAAATTCAAAACTAAACCTTTAGATTTACTATATTAAAAATTCAGGCCCCACAGTAGGAATTCAATGCAACAAAAGTCAGTACAACTTTCATTACTGAGATTCTTTTTTTTTTTCAATACTTAGTGTGTCCACCTTTATTTCTGATGACAGATTCAGTCCTCCTCACCAGGGAAGATACCAGTGTTTCACAAACAGATTTTCTGCCATTTGATTCGAGACGAATTTTTTTTTCAGCTACTTTTGCTAGATGGGGTTGTGTTCCTCTACCTTTCTCTTTAAAATGCCCCAAAGGCGTTCCATTGGATTCATAGAACATGGCTGACTTACTTGGCTTGGTCATAGTTTTTACTTTTTTCTTCTTTAGAAACTCTTTCATGATTTTGGCAGTGTGTTTTGGATCATTATCATGCTGGAATATTCCTCTTGTGCCAATCTTCTGGAGACTGTCAGCCAGTATTTTGGTATTTTCACAGGCATTCATGGTGCCATGTATAAATGTCATCTCCTCAACACCTGATGCAGTCATGCAGACCCATATTATCACTCTCCCACTTCCATGCTTTACTGTCGTGGCTATGTATTCACTGTGGTAATGCTGAATGATGGTTCTTGATGCAGTGCTGTCTGAGGGATCAAAGATGACAGACATTCAGGTTAAGCTTGTGTCCTTGTCCTTTAGGCACTGAAATTCCTCCAGATTCCTTGAATCCTTTCATAATATTATGAAATTTTGCTGCATCTGAGCCAGGACGGCTTACCATCATTGATGGAACAATGAATTCTGAATGCTATCAGAGAACTCAGTGATGTCCGATGCAGTAGTGTGCTCTGGCCCCATCCCAATGTGGCGAGGTGATGCCAAAGCCTAAAGCAGGTTATGGTCACTGAACTGCTGGCTGTCCAAGTGGTCCTCTGAAAACATTGTGGGCTTTATAGACAACTGGACAGCTTTTGAGGGTAAGCCTGGTTTTTTAGTATGGGACGGTGTCCATCCCACTTGGGAGGCTGCTGCTCTCATCTCTTGCAACATTACCCATAGTCTTATGGTCGGATTGGTTAGGGGCTGACTATCCAGAGCAGGGGTCAGGCAGCAGACAGACCGGCTTAACCAACTATCTGCTGGTAGCCATGCACCATCACCCAGAACCCACATTATTGAAACTGTATCTGTTACCCGCATCTGCCCTAAACGTAAATGCTCTCAAAAGGTCTGTTTTAATAACCGTCATTAGTATGAACACAAATAGCTCCCATAGAGGGAGTCTAATTTGTTTGAAATACTGATTCTTATTGTGACTGATCCATCCTTATGGAAGTCAAAACCACACTCTTTTCAGCTTATCACTATTTACCGTGCTCCTGGTCCATATTCAGAATTTCTCCAGGAATTTGATAACTTTCTTTAATGTACTGTCAAAAAATTCAATATTCACTTTGACAATGAGCAGCATCCACTAAAACTGCCTTTGAGTCCATTTTACAATCCTTGAGTATCACTCAGAATATGATGGGACCAACTCACCGCTGTAACCATACTTTAGATCTAATATTAACATTTGGTGTCAATATACATAACCTTGATGTTTTCCCGGAAGTGATTCGATTCCAGATCACTATCTTTTCGTATTTGAGCTATCTCTAATAAATAAAATCCTTCTGCCTCGTTATCACACCAAGCGTTATCACACTATCACATCTGCTACTCCAGCTGCGTTTATTAAAAACCTACCAGACTTGAAATTTAAAACACCTACGGAGCCCAATCAACTTGAGTGTGTAAATGACCGATTAGAAAGTGTGTTTCGCACAACCCAGGATATGATTGCTTCTGCTAGGGTCAAACGTATTAGGGAAAAATGGCTAGCACCATAGTAAAATGACCACACCTGTACCTTAAAGCAAAGAACATCGGTAGGTAGGTATTACTCAAAGAAGTAATACCTACTATTATAGAGCCAGTGTTATTTATTTTAAATTCATCCCTTATCTTTGGTTATGTGCAAAAATCCTTTAATTCAGTCGTTATCAAACCACTGATTAAAAAAGCCAATCTTGACCCCATGTGTGATATCTAATTCTAGACCAATTTCAAATCTACCATTTCTGTCCAAAATCTTAGAAAAAAACTGGCTATCAGCAGCTCTGCAGTTACCTCCAAAGGAATGATGTTTATGAGACATTTCAGTCTGGCTTCAGGCCCCATCATAGTACTGAAACAGCATTAATTAGGGTACTAAATGACTTGTTATTGTCCTCAGATATGGGATGTGTTTCTTTTCTTGTTCTGTTAGATTTAAGTGCAGCGTTTGACACTATAGATCATGATGTTTTACTAAACAGACTAGAAAATACTGTAGGTATTAAGGGATTAGCACTTTCTTGGTTTAAATCCTACTTAACTGACCGGTACCAGTTTGTTCATATAAATAATCTAAGGTCTAAGCTCTCAAAAGTGAAGTATGGCGTGCCTCAGGGGTCAGTGCTTGGCCTGCTTTTATTCTCTCTGTACTTGCTGCCACTAGGCTCAGTTATTTGTAAACATGGCATAAGTTTCCACTGCTATGCAGATGATATACAGCTGTACATATCAGCCAAACCTAATGACAACCTTACAATCAACAAAATTCAGGACAAAACTGAGGTTCTATTAGTGGGACCCAAGGCTGTGAGACAGGTTGGCTACATCTATCCTAAATCTAGATGGCTGTCCAGTATTGTCCAGTCGGTCTATAAAAAAAAACTTAGGGGTCACATTTGATTCAGATATCTCCTTTGATGTGCACATTAGCAGTATCACTTGAATTGCTTTCTTTCAATTACGTAATATCGCTAAACTTAGAAATATCCTCTCTTTTAATGATGCAGAAAAACTTGTTCATGCGTTTATAACCTCAAGGTTGGATTACTGTAACGCCTTACTTACTGGATGCTCTAGCAAATCTATAAATAAACTTCAGTTAGTTCAGAATGCAGCTGCCCGAGTGCTAACTCGAACTAGAAAATTTGATCATATCACTCCTGTTCTATCATCACTGCACTTGTTACCAGTCAAATTCCGCATTGATTACAAAATACTTCTTATAACTTATAAAGCTCTACATGGCCTGGCCCCACATTATCTGAGTGAACTCTTAGAGTTTTACAATCCAGCTCGTCTACTTTGTTCGCAGGGTACAGGACTTCTTTTAGTTCCTAGAATTAAAAAAGTCACAGGAGGGGGAAAGGCTTTCTCATACATGGCCCCCCAGCTATGGAATAAACTTCCCACTTTCTTTCGAGATTCAGACACCCTCCAAAGTTTTAAGTCTAGGCTAAGGACATAGTTATTTACGCAGGCTTTTGACTATATTTAGACCAGGATGCATGGCTTAGGTTACTTGGGCCGGAGTCTGGAGTCATGTCTGGCCTGCCTGCCTCATCTGGAGTGTCTGCTGCGCAGTCTGGCTGTACCGGGCTTCGGTCCTCTTGATTTTGAGCATTGTCTCAAATGATCTCTACAACTATGTAGTCCCACAGCAAGCCCAGAACATCTGTAGGATAAAGGGACTGACACTTTCTTTGTTTATTAAGATCTAATCCAAGAAAGCTCCAGTCCCTTAACACCTCCAGTCTGTTCTAATCTAGTCAGTAAGATATCAGGATCTATAGTATCAGATGCTGCACTTAAATCTAATGAAAATGTGTGAGTATGAGTGTGTGTAGTTTTACCTCCTGATGAACTTGATGTTAAGGAGACACAGTTGCTTTAAAATGGTTAAAGAAATGAATGAGGAAGTGAAACTACCCCCATTAAAAGTTTGATCTAGAGAGAGCAGTCAGGCTGAAAGTGAGATCTGCATGAAGATGGCTGAGTGATCTGCTTTCTCCCAGAATAGAGCAGCACTTTCAGCACATGTTCAACTTTCTTCAGCCAAACACACTGAAGCACAAACACACAGCACTGAATGTCCAGCTAAAGATCCTCTCTCATAACATTGATCATGATGATGAACTAGAAGAAAAGAACAGACCATGTCCAAAATCAAGCTTTATTTCAGCAGAACAAAACTACAGGAACAGCAACAGGACACTGAACAGAGGAAAGACAGAAATGGCAGCATTGTGTAGAATTGAAGCTCTACTGGAGATGAAACAGCTCTATCTTCAGTTCGATCTTGGAGCTGCTAGCCTTCACACTGGCTCTTTCTGAACCAGACCTGTTGATGCTGGCCATCATGGGAGACTGTACAGCTGAACGCCTCCCCTTGCTCCCAGTTTGCTTTGCTGAGGGTCAGGGTGCTGCTGTGTCTGTAACCATCCTTCTTCTCTTCTTCTGCGCTGGTCAGAACCTGTTCCTGCTCCGCCTCTTTACCGTCCACCGTCCAGCTGACCAGCGCCCCCTGTGGAGAGTAGCCAGACAGCAGGCAGAGCAGCGAGGCCGATCCCTCAGACAGCTGCAGAGAGAAGGGAGAGAGCAGAGACACGGAGGGCTTCACCGTGGGACCTTCTGCACAGGAGAAACACACAATACAGCCACATTTAGAAATGCTTCCACAACATTTCCTCCTTACTGCTTATTAAACGTCCAGACTGGAAACCTTCATCTGTCTTCCATAATCAGTGCAGTGCCCCACACTGTTCCCACATTACTCCAGTTCAGTACAAACATCTGGAACCTTCTGTTAGCACATATTTAATAAAAAGCCTTCTTACTTTATCATTCAACACCACTGAGTGCAGCTCAGCCAAATGGAGCTGATTACAGAAAGATTCATTGTTTAACAGAAACAGACAGCAGCATTCGTCTGGATTTACCATCAGCACAGAAACATGTACCAATTTACACCAAACTTCATCTAACAACCAGAGACCAGCTTTAGATTCACCAACCACAACTACTGTAAATTTATTAAATGATGGATAATCACTAACTGCAGATTTATTAAATGATGAATAATCTCTAACTGTATTTATTAAATGATGAATAATCACTAACTGTAAATTTATTAATTCTCATAAACTGAATTTTGTTTTCTTTTGAGAGTTAGAATTGCATATTAACAATTTAAGCTAAAAACGTACATCCTACAATTCTATTTATTTTGTCCTACATTTATATAGACAATAATAATATTATACAGAATTAAATATCATAACAATTTAGGACACTTACTCACGATGAGTTTGGTTCCTCCACCAAAAGTGAACCACAGTGATACATTCTAATGAAACCGTCGTACAGAAACCTCTGTTACACTACAGTGAACACACACACACACACACACACACACACACACACACACAGAGGCTGGTGGTGTGTGTTGTGTAGTGAGTAGTTGTGTTTGCATATGTGCTGTGTGTCACTGCTACACACACTTTAAGAGCTGTAGTTCTGATCAGAGTGAGTTCAGTTCTTTCAGAGTCACTGACACACAGCACAATGATGATGCTACTGATTCTACTGCCACTCACACTCCTCACTCAGCGTGAGCTTCCTGCTTATTTACTACATTCATCTCCATCACAGAGCAGCTCTTACACACACACACACACACACACACACACACACACGCACACACGCACACACGCACACACTTTACATCTTTTCAACATTTCTCTCATTTCTTTTCTTCAGAGGTGTTTGGAGAAATCATCCTGACTCAGACTCCAGAACCTCAAACTGTTTCTCCAGGAGCGACTGTTACTATCAGCTGTACAACCAGTCAGAGTGTTGGCAATGAGTTTGACTGGTACCTGCTGAAACCTGGAGAAGCTCCTAAACTCCTGATCTATGCTGCATCTTCCCGTCATTCTGGGGTTTCAAATCGTTTCACTGGCAGTGGATATGGTTCTTCATTTTCTCTAAAAATCAGCGGAGTAAAGCCTGAAGATGCAGGAGATTACTACTGTCAGCATGATTACAGCACTCCGTACACACAGTGTTAGAATGTCGTACAAAAACCTCCCTCAGCTGCAGAGGAAGTGCTCTGAGTCAGAAACACACACTGATCTGAGAACAGCTGCAGATCTGCTAAAGCTGCACTCCACTGAACATCATCAGCTACAAAGCACTACAGTACTGAGCATGTTTCCATCTTTGGAGAGTTTAATCACTGTGGAACAGGGATTTTCCTCAGAACATGGAAGATCTCACTAGTATCATCAAGCTCTGGGAGAAAGCAGCAGTTGATATTACCACAACACACAGTGTCTGGTGCTGGAACTGAGGCGATGTAAACACATGATCTTATTAGTTACCGGTTACTCCTCGGCTAACATTGCAGCTTGACTCAAAACATTTTTATGCATATTTAAATAAGGACAACTGGATCCAGTAGGCACTCTTTAAAAACATCTAATGAACATATGGTTCCTGAAGCTTCTCAAAATTCTCAACTTTCTTACTGATGAACCTTTTCGCAAATAGGAATATTTTATGTCTAGCAAGATTGTGATGGCCTTTCAACTTCCTAAAGGCTTACCAGATCCTCATGAACAGTTTCATAGACACAGTACACTGGAGTCTTCTAAAAAGCATAATTCAATCTCTGCTGAAGTATGAGAGAACAAAAATCTGGAACTTTGCCATTAAGCCTACTCACACTGTCCACAATATATGAGGCAAGCAAATTGTAGTGGAGATATGCTCAAAAATCTGGAAAATAATAATAATAATAACAATAACAATAATAATAATGACATTATTCATATAGTTGTTATTATATACTTTTTCAAACAGCGTTTTCAAAGTGCTTTACTTAAGCAAGAGGATTTAAAGCAAAATAATACATAAAAAAATAATAAAACAGTAAAAATGAAATAAAATAGAAACCTTCAAAAGTGCAAACACAATAAAAAATTATATAAAATTTAAACAGATAAAACATTAGCAAAATGTTAACCTGAACATGCGTGTCTTAACCCTCCTATTAAATATGTTAAGATCATCCAGAGTCCTCAGGTCATCAGGAAGAGAGTTCCAAAGGTCACGGCCATAATAAGAAAAGGCCACTCTTTCCACTCTTTAGCCGGGTGGTCGATACGACCAGCATGGACCTGTTAGCTGATCTGAGGGCCCTCAGTGGAATGTACCTAACAATCATATCACTGAGGTACTGGGGAGCCAAACCATGGAGGCATTTAAAACCCAGTAAAAGAATCTTAAAATCAATTCTAAATGATGCTGGTTTACCAGTCAGGATTCTTGCTGTTGGATAGAAATGGAGCTCTTTGGTAGGTCAGAAAGAAGAGCATTACAATAATCCATGCGCGATAATATAAAAGCCTGTATAGGTTTCTCACCACCAGCCAGTGGGAGCCCATTACACACCCTGGATATATTCTGAGGTGGAAGAATTCAGTTTTACAAATGTTGATAATATGGATCTTAAAACTAAGATCACTGCTGACAGTGACACCAAGGGTTTTGACCGTGCTTTGTGATTCTAAAGAACATGATTTTATCCATGTCAATGCTTCTGCCTACACCATAACCAATAACAATTGTTTCAGTTTTATCCTTATTTAGCTACAGAAAATTATGACTCATCCAGGAGTTACTGTCATCTAGACACCGAAGCAGGTTGTTAGTAGATTGATGAAGGTCAGAAGCTAAGGACATATACAATTGTGTGTCATCTGCATACTGATGAAAGGAAGTATCATGTTTATTTGTCATTCTGGCCAGTGGTAGCATGTAAACATTAAATAGCATTGGTCCTAGAATGGAGCCTTGTATCACTCCACAGGACAATGCTTGGATGAGGAGTTTCCAAATGTAACACAGTACTCACGGCTACTAAAATAGGACTGGAAGCAGATTAGTGCTGAGCCAGTGAGACCAACCCAATAGTTCGACAGTATCAGAGGCTGCACTAAAGTCTAATAAAACCAATATAGACGTATTACCAGCATCCTGATGAACTTTAAGATCAGTTAAAACTTTAATTAGTGCTGTTTCTAAGCTGTTTTCCAAACAGGTGTTGGGCCCGAAAACCAGCTTAAAAAGATTCATGTATGTGGTTTGAATGGAGATGAATAGATACCACCTTTGCAATGATATTTCCCCATAGTGTTAGGATGCCATGCTGGGAATGGCCGATAGGTGGTAGCAACGCTCCACATTCCTGGCATGACTCCTGACAGCCGCTTTGGTTGAGCTGTCAACGTCTATTGACAGCTCAATCAGAGCAAAGGATCCTCAGCTGCTGCCTGTGGGTATTAGCTCATGGGCAGTACCTGTTGGATCCTCTCCAACACGCCGCTTATGCCGCCTGATCTTCGCCTTTTGCGAATTGGTCACTGTTGGCCGCTTAAAGCGTGTTTCTTGAGACCTCATCCGTCTCACCCGCTCTCCACAGAGCTTCCCGTTTCTTTCTCCCGATCGCTTTTTGTTTGTTCTATTTATTTGGTAGGCTCAGCGGACGACCGGCCTCGGCAAGGAGGTCGGCCTTGTAGTGCTCCTGAAGGACATGAGGTAAGACAGGGCATTAGTTATACAACCCCTGGCAAAAAGTATGGCATCACCAGTCTTGGATGAGCACTCATTCAGACATTTCATTCTGTAAAACAAACTCAGATCAAAAACATGATACAATAATAAGGTCATTTCAAAGTGCAACTTGTTGGCTTTCAGGAACACTCAAAGAAATGAAGAGAAAACATTGTGGAAGTCAGTGAATGTTACTTTTATTGACCAAGCACAAGGAAAAAAATATGGAATCACTCAATTCTGAGGAAAAAAGTATGGAATCATGAAAAACAGATAAACAAAAGACCATTCAAAATATCTTGATGCATGCTCAATGACTCCAGGGTAAGAAAATCCAAGAAGTTGAAATCTGTTTCATCTGGACATAGATTTTATTGGAAAGAAGAAACGTTTCATCACTCCATTAATGACTTCTTTTCAGTCTCAGCAGTTGGAAAAACTTCCCCAATCTTATATACAGCACGTTGCATAACGACTGGTACCAGCACCATTGCATAACAATGGTTGATCAGTTTAATATGCAGATTTACATAGCCATTAACGACAATGGCCTACGTGTGCCATTCACACAGGATTGGGGAAGGGCCTTTGCGATGGCTCCATTGTAAGATGGTGAAGAGGTTGTACTCTGAGGCCCCCCTCCTCGGTGTTCGGGATGGACGTTCCCTTTTTACAAAAAATGGCTTTCTTTTACCCCACGATGTTATGCAATGGTGCTGGGTACCAGTCGTTATGCAACGCGGCTGGCTGATATAAGATTGGGGAAGTTTTCCAACTGCTGAGACTGAAGAAGTCACTTAGATGAGTGACGAAACGTTTCTCCAATAAAATCTATGTCCACATGAACAGATTCACTTCTTGGACCATTCAAAATACAATCACTAGTATTTAGTTGCAGCCCACCTTGGCTTTTATAATGGCTTTCAGTCTCTGAGGATGGACTTGACTGATGTGAGTGAACAAAAAGTATTCTGCATCAATTTGGTGCCAACTCTCCTTTGATAGCAGTTGCCCAGATCAGCTTTGCAGGTCGGAGCCTTCTTGTGGGACGATTTTTTTCAATTTCCACCACAGGTTTTCAATTGGGTTGAGATCTGGACTATTTGCAGGCCATGAACAATCGACTGAATGTGTCTTCTCCAAGGAATGCCTTCAACTGTTTTTGCCCTATGGCACGATGCAGTGGTCATTTGGAAAAATTTATTTCATCACCTCCAAACATCTGTTCAAATGCTGAAGGGATGAGAAAAACTGTTCCAAAAAATCGCAAATGTAAACTTGTGCATCGATAGAAGAATTAACCACAGTCATCTCCCCAGTGCCTTTGCCTGACATGCAAGCCCCATATCATCAAGGACCTGTGGAAATTTGGTTGTTTTCTTCAGGCAGGCCCTCTTCATAAATCTCACTGGAACGGCAACCAAACAAAGCTCCAGCTATCACACACACTTGTCCAATGCAGATTCTTGACTCATCACTGAAAGCTAAACTTTCTCCCCAGTTCATCCGTCATCCACGTCCATGATTGGCCTCTCCTTAGCCCCATTGCAGTCTGTTCTTTTATGTTTAGGCTGTCAATGATGGTTTTCTTTTAGCTTCCTGTATTGAATCCGCATTCCTTTAGGGCGATTTCTAACGGTTTGGTCACATACATTGGCTCCAGCTTCCCCCATTTATGCTTTATCTGTGTAGTTGTACTTTTTCGGTTTTCAAGACCAATGGCCTTAAGTTGTTTGTCTTGACGCTTTAATGTCTTTCTTGGTCTACCAGTACGCTTGGCTTTATCAACCATTCCATGCTGTTTGTATTTGGTCCATATCTTGGATACAGCTGACTGTGACACTGAACAGCCCACATCTTTAGCAATCATGCGTGAAGAGTTACCTTCTTCAAGAAGTTTCACAATCCTCTCTTTTGTTTCAACAGACATTTCTCTTGTTGGAGCCATGGTTCTTGCCACTCCACTTCGTCCAGCAGCCCTCCAAGGTGTCATGACTGCAGGTGTTTTTAACTGCAGACTAACGAGCAGATCTACTCTGAGGCAGGTGTCCATTTAGGGAAAGGAAATTGACTGGGTGTGTCCTTATTTTCTAACTCCAATTTGAGTGATTCCATAATTTTTTCCTCAGAATTGAGTGATTCCATATTTTTTTCCCTGTGCTTGACAATAAAAGTAACATTCACTGACTTCCACAATGTTTTCTCTTCATTTCTTTGAGTGTTCCTGAAAGCCAACAAGTTGCAATTTGGAATGACCTTATTATTGTATCATGTTTTTGATCTGAGTTTGTTTTACAGAATGAAATGTCTGAATGAGTGCTCATCCAAGACTGGTGATTCCATACTTTTTGCCAGGGGTTGTAGTGTAGGGTTGAGAATTTCCTCGCTCCATTCACCGCTATTTTTTCCTCCACGCTTTTAGCGATCGGTTCTTTCCCCTTTGCCCTTTTCCCGTTTTGGGCCGGCAAGCGATAGCGCTTGCTTTCGCTTCGGTCACTAATTCGTATCTATTGTATTCAGTTTATTTATTTTCGTTTCGGCTCGTTTGGAAGATCCGGAGCTTTTGCTCCGCCCCCTCCCAAGCGAGCCGGCTCTCCTGTGTGTGTATGTGTGCGTGCATGTGCGTGCGTGCCCGTGTGCGCGTGTGTGTGAGTGTGCGTACGTGTGTATGAGCGCGCGTGTGCGTGCGCGTGTGCATACGTGTGTGTGCGCGTGCGTGTGTGTGTGTGTGTGTGTGCGTGCTTTCCCTCACACACACAAGAGATTGGCTTTTGTTGGTTATTTCATTGATTTAACCTCAGTGGTCTAGTGGAGCGATCGGTTATCATTGACGTGGTCGACCTGGGTTCGCTCCCCAGCCACTGAGGTGACTTTCTTTATTTAGTTTCTCATTTATTTGTATATTATTGTCTATTGTTTTATTCCTTTGTTATATTTCAGTTCACTACTACCATCTGGAGCTAACTGTGCTTGGGTCCCAAGCCCTTTGTATTTTGTTTAATACGGTTCGCCACTTCTGGTTTCTTTTCTGTGTAAAAGTATGGCGAACCGTAACACATAGCTCACCAATTCCTCATTAAAAGCAGTGGACTCTTGGGTGATGACGAATAACCAACATAAGAACAGACTGTGTACCCATGAGATTAATGGAAAGATATTAAAATGCGGAGAATTATCCAAGATATACGTCTTGATGCATACTCAATGATCCAGGTAAGAAAATCCAAGAAGTTGGATCTGTTCATCTGGACATAGATTTTGTTGGAGAAACGATCCGTCATTCGTCTAAGTGACTTCTTCAGTCTCAGCAGTTGGAAAACTTCCCCAATCTTATATACAGCACCTTTGCATAACGACTGGTACCAGCACCTTTGCATAACGACTGGTACCAGCACCATTGCATAACAATGGGACCAGTGATCAGTTTAATATGCAGATTGACATAGCCATTAACGACAATAGCCACGTGTGCCATTCACACAGGATTGGGGAATGGCTGCAATGGCTCCGTTGTAAGATGGTGAGAGGTGTACTCTGAGGCCCCCTCCTCGGTTCAGGGGTGGATGTTCCCTTTTTACAAAAATGGCTTCTTTTACTCCGCGTTCAAAACATCGTTCCTCCCTATCAAGGATCTGCATGTCTTCATCCTTGAAAGAGTGGCCACTGGCCCTGTAGGTGGGTGTAAACCGTAGGTGAGTCCTGACCTGATGAGGTAGCTCTTCTATGTTGTTGCATCCATTTCGCCAGTGGCTTGTTTGGTTTCCACGATGTAACCATTCCTGGCAATCCTCCCGGCAACTTAACAGTGTAACACTACATTACTCTGTTTGTGCTGGGGGACCCGATCTTTGGGGTGGACCAGTTTCTGGCGTAGCATGTTTTGGGGTTTGAAAGCCACTGAGATGCGGTGTTTGGCAAAGATGCGTCTCAATTGTTCCGATGTTCCTGCCACATATGGAATCACCACTGGTTTACGCTTAGACTGCGGTTGTTGTTCTCCTCTCGTCAATCTGCTGGAGCACTGTTTGGGTGTCTTACCGGCTTTGACAAAGGCCCAGTTCGGATAACCACATTTGCCCAGGGCCTGCTTAATGTGAGATTTCTCTCCATCCTTGGCTGCTGTGTCAGTGGGGACGCTGTCTGCTCGGTGGTACAATGTCCTGATGACTCCTAGTTTGTCCTCCAGTGGATGATGAGAGTCAAACCTTAAGTACTTATCCGTATGTGTTGGCTTACGGTAAACTTCGACTATCAATTGTCCCCCATCTCCAATCACAACCTCACAATCCAAGAAGGTTAACCTGCCATTCTTCACATCCTCCCTGGTGAACTTAATGTGTCTGTCCACTGAGTTGATGTGGTCGGTGAAATGTGGCACTTCTTGAGATTTAATTTTAACCCAGGTGTCATCCACATATCCGAAGCAATGGCTGGGTGGTGTTCCTGAATAGGATATTTGTGCCTTCTTTTCGACTTCTTCCATATACAGGTTGGCCACGATAGGTGAAACTGGGGAGCCCATGGCGCACCCATGTTTCTGCCTATAGTACTGCTCTCTGTATGTGAAATAGGTGGATTGAAGACACAGCTCCAGAAGCAAACACACCTGGTCCAAGTTAAGGGTGGTCCTATTGCTGAGAGTGGGGTCATCCTGTAGTTTCACCCGGACTACCTGTACTGCCTCAGCAACTGGAATGCACGTGAAGAGAGCTGTGACATCAAACGAGATCATTGTTGCATCCATCTCCATAATGACATCCCTCACCTTATCCACGAAATCCATGGTGTTCTGGACCCGTGCTGCCTAGCAACGGGTTGAGGATCGATGCCAGAAACTTGGCGATGTTGTAGCTCAATGAGTTGATCATACACACAATGAGCCGCAATGGCACATCCTGTTTATGTATCTTAGGTAAACCATACAGACTAGGTGTAGCCTACCCTGGGTATAATCTGTGGTACAGAAGCCGGTCAATTGTCCTGTTCTAAAATCTTCAGACAATCTACCACCTTCTTCTTGTACCCTTTACCAGGATCTCGTTTCAGGGGCTCATAAGTGTTAGTGTCTCTAAGGAGAGTCATAAATTTCTCATAATAGTCTGTCTGGTTTAATAAAACAGTGCACCTGCCTTTTTCCGCTGGAAGGATGATGTCATTATCCTTACTGAGAGTCGTGAGTGCACTCCTTTCCTTTCTGCTGATGTCACTTGTTCATTCATTAGGTGGTTCTGTGCCTTCTGGAGGATCTTGTTAGCCCGGTGGCCCTTTCTTGAAGATTTCAATTGCAGACTCTTAGGAGTGATCCCATTCTGTCTACATCTGAGGTTGAATCTCAGGAGGTTCCTGTAATCAGCCATCTTCCGAGCCGTTTGTTCGTATTGTCGTACGAGTTTAAGGCGATCTTTGCCAAATTGAGTGAAAATGTCTTGATGCATACTCAATGATCCAAGTAAGAAAATCCAAGAAGTTGAATTTGTTTATCTGGACATAGATTTTGTTGGAGAAATATTTCGTCACTCATCTAAGTGACTTCTTCAGTCTCAGCAGTTGGAAAACTTCCCCAATCTTAGAATCTCCACTCTTGGATTGTGAGGTTGTGATTGGAGATGGGGGACGACTGAAAGTCGAAGTTTACCGTAAACCAACACATACGGATCAGTATTTAAGGTTTGACTCTCATCATCCACTGGAGCACAAACTAGGAGTCATCAGGACACTGTACCACCGAGCAGACAGCGTCCCCACTGACACAGCAGCCAAAGACGGAGAGAAATCTCACATTAAGCAGGCCCTGGGCAAATGTGGTTATCCAAACTGGGCCTTTGTCAAAGCTGGTAAGATGCCCAAACAGTGCTCCAGCAGATTGAACGAGAGGAGAACAACAACCGCAGTCTAAGCATAACCCAGTGTTGATTCCATATGTGGCAGGAACATCGGAACAATTGAGACGCATCTTTGCCAAACACCACGCCTCAGTGGCTTTCAAACCCCAAAACACGCTACGCCAGAAACTGGTCCACCCCAAAGATCAGGTCCCCCAGCACAAACATAGTAATGTAGTGTACGCTGTTAAGTGCCGGGAGGATTGCCAGGAATTGTACATCGAGGAAACCAAACAGCCACTGGTGAAACGGATGCCACAACATAGAAGAGCTACCTCATCAGGTCAGGTTTCTGCGGTTTACACCAACCTACAGGCCAGTGGCCACTCTTTCAAGGATGAAGACATGCAGATCCTTGATAGGGAGAACGCGGTGGTTTGAACGCGGAGTAAAAGAAGCCATTTTTGTAAAAAGGGAACATCCATCCCTGAACCAAGGAGGGGGCCTCAGAGTACACCTCTCACCATCTTACAACGGAGCCATCGCACCCCTTCCCCAATCTGGTGTGAATGGCACACGTGGCCATTGTCGTTAATGGCTATGTCAATCTGCATATTAAACTGATCACCGTTCCCATTGTTATGCAATGGTGCTAGTACCAGTCATTATGCAAAGGTGCTGTATATAAGATTGGGGAGGTTTTCCAACTGCTGAGACTGAAGAAGTCACTTAGATGAGTGACGGAACGTTTCTTTCGTGATTCAACTTCATGGATATCCAAGATGTACTTGTTTGCAACATATATTATGACAGTACAGACAGGCTACACGCTCAACTTTCTTGTTAGCTCTAGGGACAGTGAAAAATCAGTAAATACATGGGGCTGTTTCATTAAGGACAACACTATCATTACTACCAAACCAGGTTTCTGTAAAAAAATAATGAGAAGTTTTGTCACGCCCACGACCGGCTCTACAGATCACACCCGCCCTCAGCCACGCTCAACCTCACGTGACGCCAGCTCTGCAGATCGCACCCGCTCTCAGCCACGCTCAACCTCACGTGACGCCAGCTTTGCAGATCGCACCCGCTCTCAGCCACGCTCAACCTCACGTGACGCCAGCCTTGCAGATCGCACCTGCTCTCAGCCACGCTCAACCTCACGTGACGCCGGCCCTGCAGATCGCACCCGCTCTCAGACACGCTCATTATCACCTGAGTACTGATCATCCACCTGTGCCTCATTTACCACTCCTACATATACTCAGCAGTTGCCATTCCTCCTTGCTATGCCTGGTATTCTCCTACCAGGTCTTTAGCTCCACACTTCTGTGCTCATACCGTTAGTGTGTCGATTACCTCAATAAATCTCAGTTCCTTTATCTCCTCAGTCCGCGTTTGTCTCGTTCCTCAACATCCGCGTTACAGTAGGCATAGCCGACATGGAGACAGCGACTGAAGGATCTAGACCAAGCATGGAACAACAGCTTGGAGATCAACGCTCTCAGCTGGAAGAAGTTGCTCTGGCCGTCTCTCTGCTTGCAGACTACCAATGCACTCTGGGATCACTGGTTCCTGCGGTAAACGAGCTCTCCCAGCGGGTGTCTCAACTGACTACACGCCCAACAGCTGCAGTCCTCCCGACTTCGATACCGCTTCCTCCCAGCCCTCCTCGTGCGGCGTCCACACCATCACCATATAAAGTGGCTCAGCCAGACAAGTATGACAGAGACCCGAATCGTTGCGAAGGATTTCTGCTGCAGTGTGAGCTGTATTTTGTCCACTCACCCCCAGACTCCAATGCGGCACGTATCGCCTTGGTGATCTCCCTACTGTCACACCGCGCACTGGATTGGGCCACGGCCGTTTGGTCTCAGCAAGGGGTCGAGGTGAGGAATTATGAACGTTTCCTTTCTGCCTTTCAACACCCTCGTGAAGGCCGCTCTGCTGGTGAGTTACTACTATGACTACGTCAAGGTCGGCGCACGGCGGCGGAATACGCTCTTCAGTTTCGCACTCTGGCAGCTCAAAGCGGCTGGAATCCTGCAGCCCTTCATTCTGCGTTTCATCAGGGTCTTTGTCCGGAACTGCGGAGGGAATTGGTAGGAGGCGATCTGGATTTGGCTTTGGAGGATCTTATCACCCTGGCGATCCGGATGGACCAGCTTCTGCAGACCCGACCGGCCGCTACTTCGCGTTTGCCTTCTCCGTCAGTGGCCAGAGATCCATCACCACCTCTAGAGGACATGGAGATTTCAGGTACTCACCTACCATCGGAAGAACGTCGTCGTCGATTCGACATGGGGTTTTGCTGTTACTGTGGGTCCAACCGTCACCTCCGATCCCACTGTGATCTGGCTCCCTCTTGTGGTTCCTCCATAAGGCAAACCGGGTCGAAGACACGTACACCCCGGGTGAGTCGAAACCCTCTCATTCCTTCTGTCACCTTACCGGTTGTCCTACAATTGGCTCACGAGGAGCTCTCTCTTACAGCCCTGATCGATTCTGGTGCCCAGGGAAACTTCATCGCCGATCATCTCGTCGCTCAATGGAACATACCATGCACACCTCTTCTCTCGAATCGGTGCATCACTACTGCGGATGGACAGCCCCTTGGCTCTGGATTTCTTACTAAGGCCACCGAACCTTTATGTCTGCTCACCAGTGCTACTCATATGGAATCCATCTCGTTGTTTCTGGTGGCTTCCCTGGAGTACCCCATCATCTTGGGCATTCCATGGCTCCATCTCCATGATCCTCACATCTCCTGGTCTTCAAGAGAGCTTCTCCGTTGGTCTCCGTTCTGTCAACAGAACTGCCTTCGTTGCCCAGAGATTCAGATCAACTCTCTACCAGCCTGGCAATGTTCCCGGTGAGTATCAGGATCTGGCAGCTGTTTTTGGAGAGGGGACTGCGGCGGGCTTGCCACCTCATCGAGCTTATGATTGCAGCATAGACCTCATCCCTGATGCACCTTTGCCTAAAGCCCGGTTGTATCCCCTGTCGCCAGCTGAGGAGAAAGCGATGCAGGACTATATCACGGAATATTCGGCTCGTGGGTTCATTCGTCCTTCCACCTCACCGGTCTCGGCAGGCTTCTTCTTTGTCCCCAAAAAGGACTCGGGGCTGCGTCCCACTATCGACTATCGGCGGTTGAACCTTATCACTAAAAAGTATGCCTATCCGCTACCCCTGGTGCCAGCAGCCCTCGAATTACTCCGTGACGCTCAATGGTTTACCAAACTAGACCTTCATAATGCTTACAATTTGATTCGCATGAAGAAAGGGGACGAGTGGAAAACTGCATTCAGCACCAGCTCTGGACATTATGAATACTTGGTAATGCCCTTTGGTCTAGCCAACGCCCCCTCTGTCTTTCAGGCGTTTATAAACAACATTTTCCGTGACATTTTGTCATTGTTTATCTTGATGATATCCTGATCTTCTCACCAAATCTAGAAACTCACAGGATCATGTCCGCAAGGTTCTGGAGAGGCTCCTGGCTCATCATCTGCGAGCAAAAGCCGAAAAATGTGAGTTTCATACTCAGTCTATCCATTATCTGGGATATGTCATTTCACCCTCTGGCGTGGCTATGGACGACGCCAAGGTAACCGCTGTTCTGTCGTGGCCTGAACCCAAGACGGTCAAAGAGCTCCAAAGGTTTCTTGGTTTCGCAAACTTCTACCGCCGGTTCATCCGAAACTTCAGCAAGATGACAGCCCCCTTCTCTTTTGCGGGACAAGCCGCGAGCCCTTCCATGGTCCACGGAGGCCACGCAGGCCTTTGCCGCACTCAAAGAATCCTTCGGTCACGCCCCGGTCCTAGGACACCCAGATCCCGAACGTCCCTTTGTTCTGGAGGTGGACGCTTCTTCAGTGGGAATAGGGGCTGTTCTCTCGCAACGTCTGGGGGACCCTCTGAAACTACGACCGATCGCTTTCTACTCTCACAAACTTACCCAAGCAGAACCAAACTATGACGTTGGGGACAGAGAGTTATTGGCCATCAAACTGGCGTTGGAAGAATGGAGACATTGGTTGGAGGGTTCTACACATCCATTTACCGTCTTAACGGATCATAAGAACCTAGAATACCTGCGCTCGGCCAAACGTTTGAACGCCCGGCAGGCACGCTGGTCCCTCTTCTTCGCAAGGTTTTCGTTCACCATCACGTACAGACCAGGATTGAAGAATGCAAAAGCGGTCTTCCGCAATCTCCCGCAGTCTAGACCTGGACCCCATCGTTCCTGAGGAACCTGCGACCGTCATCTCGGCCTCGTGTGTGCTTGGTGCCATCCAATGGGACTTTGAGCGGGACCTGGATGTCCGCCTTTCGCGTACACACATCCCTCGGGAATGTCCGGCTGGTAAGAAATTTGTGTCGCCCGATCTACGGGACCGACTAATTTCTTAGGCTCATGTCTCCCTCTGCTCAGGTCACCCTGGAGAGACTCGCACACATCAACTCTTGGCCGCTCGCTATTGGTGGAAAAATATGCGCCGGGATGTTCATCGATTCGTGGCCTCATGCAGCATTTGCGCCCAGTGTAAGACATCACGCACACTTCCTTCTGGCCGACGGCACCCTTTGCCCACTCCGCAATGACCCTGGTCTCACATTGCGGTGGACTTCGTCACGGATCTCCCGCTTTAGGACGGGTATCATCCCGAATCCAATGGACAATGCGAGAGATCTAATCAGGAACTGAAGAAATTCCTTCGACTCTACTGTTTGCACAATCCGAGGGACTGGTGTAGATTCCTCCCGTGGGCTGAGATTGCTCAGAACTCTCTGCGACATTCTTCCACAGGTCTCACCCCTTTTCAGTGTGTTCTAGGTTTTCAGCCTCCATTCGTTCCATGGGACTCAGCCGATTCCGACGCTCCAGCTGTGGACGACTGGTTCCACCGCAGTGAGGAGGTGTGGTGTCAGGTGCATCAACGCATCGAAAAAGCAATCCGGTGCTATAAAAAGCATGCGGATTGGCGTAGGTCATCTGCTCCGGTCTATCAACCTGGAGACCGGGTATGGCTGTCCGCGAGGGATCTTCGACATGTGCAGGGAAGTACCTCACTCTCACCTTGTTATTTGGGTCCTTATCGTATCATTAAGCAAATCAATGACGTGACATATCGTCTCGACTTGCCTTCTCATCTGCGTATATGTCCTACCTTCCATGTCTCCCTTCTCAAACCTTGGGTCCCAGGGCCGTTGGATGAAGCAGATCCGTTGGATCAGCCCCCGCCTGACAGCCAAGGGGATGCTCACACTTTCACGGTCCGCCGTCTGCTGGACTCTCGTCGACGGGGTTCACGCATCCAGTACCTTGTTGATTGGGAGGGGTATGGTCCGGAGGAGCAATGTTGGGTGGGTGCTGAGGACATCTTGGATCCGCTGCTCATCTGGGAATTTCACTCGGCTCATCCCGACTGTCCTGCACCTAGGCCTCGGGGTCGTCCTCGCCGGTCTGCCTTGGGGCCTTGACCCCTGCGGGTCACCCGCCTGTATGAGTCCTTCGAGGGGGGGTACTGTCACGCCCGCGACCGGCTCTACAGATCACACCCGCCCTCAGCCACGCTCAACCTCACGTGACGCCAGCTCTGCAGATCGCACCCGCTCTCAGCCACGCTCAACCTCACGTGACGCCAGCTCTGCAGATCGCACCCGCTCTCAGCCACGCTCAACCTCACGTGACGCCAGCCTTGCAGATTGCACCCGCTCTCAGCCACGCTCAACCTCACGTGACGCCGGCCCTGCAGATTGCACCCGCTCTCAGACACGCTCATTATCACCTGAGTACTGATCATCCACCTGTGCCTCATTTACCACTCCTACATATACTCAGCAGTTGCCATTCCTCCTTGCTATGCCTCGTATTCTCCTACCAGGTCTTTAGCTCCACACTTCTGTGCTCATACCGTTAGTGTGTCGATTACCTCAATAAATCTCAGTTCCTTTATCTCCTCAGTACGCGTTTATCTTGTTCCTCAACATCTGCGTTACAAGTTTATGCTTTTTAATTAATATATTAAGCATCAATGTCATCCTGTCTAAACTGAGCAACTAAAGCAATGTGGCTACTAATCTCAAAATTTAAACCTAGATCATTCTGATCTGCAGTGAGTGGTGATGCAGGTCCACTGTGCATGTCAATGATGATGGAGGCAGGAAGACAGGTGTAGGGGAAGAGATACTCTGTGACTTGTGTATGGCTTTGAACTATCAGCTGCTTCTACAATTCCTGTTATGCCATTTCCCTGCTAACATCTATCTCCTTCTCCCAAAGTCACCACAGCTGTTCCTGACAATCCTGCTGCTTAATTTCTAGCTTCAATTCCTTTAACCAGATCTGCAACACTACATCCTCAGAAAACAATTGAGGTTCTATAACAGGTGCTGTCATTGCCAGAGTTTAGACAGGCTGAGTAACACCCGATGAAGACTCCACCCTGATAGGTAGGATCTCCTGGGCTTTAGCAGCATGTGGAATACAGAAAAAAAAATCTGATATATCTGAGAAATCAACTTCATGACTGAGTGAAGATAAATTATATTAAATCAAAGACAGTCATGGTAACTCCACCAACATAAGGATTAAAAAAGAAATAAACAAAACAGGTCATCATCTGAAGAAGTGTGTCTGAGCAACCTCAGACCTAACAACCTAACCAGAAACTACTAACTTTCTTTTAGCTCTTCTGAGGTGTACCATGCTCAAGGACACTTTAAGGATTAAATCAAACATTTATAGAATGTTTGAACTGCACAATTTTCATTCAGACAAGATCCTACCACAGATGTCAATGATCCAATAATAGAGAAATGAACTGAATCATTGAGTGGTGAAAGGAGCCAGAGTGTGAGTCTTATTTTATCTCGACTGTGTCTAAATCCTACCTACACTGTTCTGTTTATATTCAGTATTTATCCTGTTCATGTGATGTTTTGGATTATGTTCTGTAAATGAATATAATGTAATGATTCTATCAGCAGCAGCATCACCTGTGTTATTACAGTTATATCATACTGAATGTACACCATCTTCAGTTTTATTATTTAATTAAATAAATTATCCATTTTTATTTACCTAAGTGCAGCTAATTTTAACAAACAGCTGTGTAACTAATAAATGATTCAAGTGATTCAAGTGAAGGGCTTCATTCTGAACCATATATATATATATATAAATGGTTCTATAATAGATGCTAATATATATATAAAATGGTATAAAATAGATGCTTTTAAATATATATATATATTATATATATATGGTTCAGAATGATATATATATATATATATATATATATATATATATATATATATATATATATATATATATATATATATATATATATACCAGCAACATCTATAATGTAAAGATGCTATGTAACTTTGTATAGTTTTATCAGAAAATATTGATAAATTATATAATAAAGAGCCATAGATGCTTTAAATTTGTTAAACATATTATATATGATGCTAACCTACCACCAAATTTAACTGAAGACTAGGAGATTGATCCAGACATATTTATCTTTAGTATATATTAACATTATTTAATTATTATTTTATTCCCCTTTTTGAGTCTTGGTCCTCCCAAGGTTTCTTCCTAGAACTAGGGGAGTTTTTCCTTGCCACTGTCGCCCTAGGCTTGCTCAATTTGGGATTGGACGTAGTTATTAGGAGATAATCTAAACTTGTAAAGTTGCTTTGAGACAATGCTCCATTGTAAAAAGCGCTATATAAATAAATCTGACTTGACTTGACTTGATTTAATAAAGTAATTATTAACAAAAACAGAAAATGTTTGAATATGTTTAGTTCCACTATCAAAAGTCCACCACATTGATACATTGTAATGAAAAAACCTCTGTTACACTACAGTGAACACACACACACACACACACACACACACACACACACACACACACACACACACACATACATGCACACAAATCATTGACTTATTAACTCATGCAGAAATCTCTTTTAAACTATTAAGCCATAAAGAAAAAAAAATCTCATTATTTTCCACAAAGTGTTGTATTAATATAGTAAAACCTCACACAGATAAAATAATAAATGAGCCTGATTACCTATTAATGGAATAAGGAGGCTACAAGGGGATGGAACCAGACGGCTGCTCCCCCAGCCACAGTATTATTTAGTCTTGAAATGTAAAACTTTTTCTCTGTTTCCCTGTATTTTTCAGGTATACGTGGAGTTCAACAGGATTGTGGGCAAGAACCTAAAGCAGGAGTTTTATGAAAGCTTTGATCGACACAGTCTTGGTATTCTTGAGATATTTCAATCTAAGAGAGGGAATGTTGGGCAGCAGTTGTCACAGCTGTCACAACAGACCAAGTTTGGTCCATATTCATTATACACTTGCATTGTATTGTTTCCACAGGTTATGTAATGACGAATGACACAGAACGTGCTACTATATTGGTTGTGCAATACAGTCAAAATTGTACTTGGTTGGTTCAGCTTTTTATAGACCATTAATTTCTTGTCAGTCTAGCTATGTAACTTGTGTTGTCATTTTACTCTCCAAAAGACTAAAAGAACCAACTGATATTCGGATGCTGGTACTCAGAGGGCTTCCTATTATCCTTGGTGACAACCCAGCAGAATTCTACATAGCAGGCTTTGTAAGTAATCTCTTACTTTCCCTAAAAGTATTAAAAAGGACCATGATGGCTTGGGTTAGAATTTTCACCATTATTTGATAGTTCCTGTCTTTGATAAACCCTGGGAGCATAGCTTTATACAATTGGAATAATGCATTTCCTGAAGAAAATACTGAGTAATTGCGCAATGTAAGCGTCTTGCTAGGCGATTGCTATGGTATAAAGGTTGGTTGCTAATGTGTTGCTAGTGTAGGAAAAATTGCAATTTTCCTATACCTGTACGATTATGTGGCAGATGCTATTTCGGTTCAGAATGTATGTGTATGTATGTTATGTTTGGTATCTATGAGATCCATACTTCAAGGAGACCAAGGTGTTGAGACATACAGCGCTGTACAATGGTTGCACGATAATGCACAGAACGGACACTCATTTTCGACCATATTTGAAGCACCATTTGCCTGGACTGAGGAGAGTGTAATCTCCTCAAACCAAAGGTGCGATCATTCCCAACAGCATGGGGTCTTCCTTTCTACAGAATAGACTGACCGTCTCAGACAACCAACACCCATATTGGTAACTAACTGAATTACCATCTCAAACAGGACTGTGAACCTCAAGACACACACACACCATCCTGTATGCAAACTACGTATTGCCACAGTCAGCTGACACCCATGTGATAACTTTGTCCTCTTGTGAGATCAAAGGTTTTTTAACTGAATATAAAGATATGTAGCAAGAAAGAGAGTTAGAATGAGAAAATGAGCTTGTGGAGTGGAGAGAACTTTGAGAGGCCGACATTCGTTACCATCGTGATCCATCATTTCTTGTAAGTTTGTATTATTTGTCTGTATTATTATTATCTGTCTTTTGTAATAAATTCACTGTTACTCCTTTCTTTATACTAGTCTTCTAGTAGTCTTTTCTAGACAGATAATGTATATGTAATAATAGATCTCTTGAAAGCTGCATAGTTAGACATGTTATGGTCATCCTCTGCCATATGTAAAAGACTAGATCTTGATATGATTCTAGCTGGCACGTTGATAAAAACCTCTGAACTAACTTAATGCATTAATACACTAGATATGTTGTACCCGACCTCTGACAGACTTACATAAGGTGTAATATTGCGTTATATAGTATACACTGAGTTTGCACGTCGGTATGAACCTCTGAACTAGAGCAACATTAATTGGAGATAATTATTAAAGTTGGATGCTGGGGCTCTTTACCCCACACATCTAAAGTTATATAGAATTTGGAGTCAGATATTAAATTAAATTTGGAGTCAGATATTAAACTAAATTGGAGTCAGATCATAACAATAATAACACGCATCTATCCTTCGACTGCGTCCTATTTCCGTCTTTGGTCATAGAGTCGCAGAGGGTTAATAAGAGCTCTGATAATCTCAGACATAAAAACCCTACACTAGGCGATTGCTATGGTATAAGTGTTGGTTACTAAGGTGTTGCTAGGCGATTGCTATGGTATAAGTGTTGGTTGCTAAGGTGTTGCTACGAGGTTGTTATGGTGTATGGTTTGTTTACTGATTGGTTTCCAGGGGGTATCCAAATGGTTGCTAGGTGTTGAAAATGAATGGAAGTTTATGCAAGGAACAAGGGATGAAAAAACAGATGAGTGTGGGTCAGTATGCACTTTACAATTTGGTGGCTGTTGGCAAAGAAAATAATAGGGGTTGGGTAGACGAAAAAAAATAAACGGGAGTTAATGGGAGGGAAGGGGGTGTGAAAAAGTGACAAACAGATGAGTGTTTGTCACATTAGCACATTAGCAACCATTAGCAAAACGGATAACAGTTATGCTGTACATTGCAAATCACTAATATAAATGTGAATAACAAAAGTATTGTGATGAATTCGAGAACAATATAGCACAGTGTGCAATCACTAATTAAAGTGTAAGTTAATTCCATTTATCACTTTTACAATCTGCCCATCCAGTTAGTTTATATGAGATTTTGTAAGGTTTCCAGCCCAATCTCCTCTATCTCCCAGCACTCCAATACTGTAAGGCTGGATAGATGTTCTGTTGTGGAGCTCAGACCTTTAAAAGTTACCTGAGGAAAACTTCATAGCAAAACCTTTTATCAAGCTTTTCCAACATCTTTAGGGTGATCTGCCTGTTTAATTTACTTCAGCAGTCATAACCATTTCACAGCTTCTGTCATGTGACTATATTGCTTAACATACTGATGGTTACAAACACTGATTAAGAGAAATGTCATGTTTGTGCTGTTGTGTTGTTAGGACTCTTATGACTCATTCCGCCACCTTGACATTGGGGTCCTCATCATCCCTCCATCTCAGCCCAGCCTCACTGAAGGTCATCATTGAGGGAGATGTCGTGATGGACAACATTCAAGACCTGCCAAAGGCCATGTGCATTCTCTTTGGACTTGCATACGCACTGCATCTCAAATATCCAAAGTCTATGAAGAACACATTCCAGTTCATCCAAAATGTACTTCTCATGTTGGGCCACAGTGAACTGAAATCCAGACTGCAAACACTGAAAAATCAGCTTGCCAGTAAACCAGTAAAAAATGTTATATCAAGTGTACTTTTTTTTTTTAAACTACAACCTTGTGCCTCTGTATTCACCATATGGTTATTGTCCCCTCTTCGACCTCAATAGGCCCTACAAACCTTCGCATGTTTGATAAAATACAACACAACTGTCTCATGTACTTTCATTCTCCTTTGTCATCAGTGATACAGAGGAAATGCTGAAGTGGTGATTGTCATTTTGTATTGTTTAAGAACTGATTTAAGTTTAATGAGGGACAGGGACATTCAGCCACTTGTGTTCTACAATAGAAGATGTAGAAGTGTTTTCTCAGCACTGCATGTTAGTGCTTAGTTGATATGATTTAGTTAACACATTTCATCAGTCAAGTTGAAGTTTTAAAGGTTTATAACAGGTTTTCTTGCACATATTCATGTGCCCAGACATTCAAAAAGATGAAACAGATATTTCTGAATGCTGGGCATACCGGGCATATTTCTTCTTCAAACAAGTTGGGATTGTTACCAAGCAGTTTTAATGCCTATTTTTACTCGTCTTTTGGTGAACAAGTTTGTTATTGGTGCTGTAACATATTTGAAGGGTTACCTTGCAATGTTTTTTTCCATAAAATACATTGGAACAATGAAATGTATTGTTTAGTTTCTTCCTTTCCAATGTTATTGAAATTTTGTATTTAATATAGTATATCAAAATCAAAAAAGTAATTATTACAAGAAAAGATTACCCACATTAACAAGTTAATTTAAGTAGTGATAAATAATGTTTATATTTATTTGCTATATTTTTTTGTATGTTTAACTTAAAATAATTATTTTATACAACTTGCACTTCAGAAAAGAGATAATTTATGTAAACTAATGATTCTGAGTAAAGACTGCTAAAATAAACTTGATTTGTCTACTGCATCCAATTGAAGTTCTATGTTAATACAACTTGACCTGTTTAGTTTTACCTTGTGTAAAAACTTAAATAATTTAAGGCAACGAGTTTCCACGCAATTTTCTAGTAAAGTCAACTAATTCAGGATAAGAGTGTGGTGTTTATAGCGCATGTGCCGTTAGAAGGAAAAGCCTAGTGGAAAAAAGAAAGCATTAGAAAGGCATGAAAGTTTAATGCCGTGAATTGTAGAAGGTTCATCCAGTGGAATATTGAAGGTATGTTTACCATATTATTAAAAATATGTGGAATCCATAGCTGTGTTCACTATGTAGGGTCTCTAAACTTAAAATGGGTTTGATGTAGGATGGGTACGGATTCAGCCCGCAGAGAGTTTAGTGTGGTAGCATTCTACTGTTTAAGATATGTAACAAGTTCACATTCGCAAATTTTATTATCTAATATATACTAATATATACTAACAGTCGAAGCATGATATTGACCAGTTGGGGGAAGTTTCCTCTTCAGGACACATGTGCGGTATGAGTGTGTGTGTAATGTAAGTCTTTTTGTTTTGTTTAAATATTTTTGTATCTGTGAATGTCATGTGTATGGTGTGCTAATTGTTTTTGGTTGTGTGTTGATAGAAGTATCACCACTAGCGTTTATGTGAGGGTTTATGTCGGGGTTTATGTTTAAAATCTAGGCTGCCCAAAGAGACTTGGTCCTTCCACATTTTCCTTCCTATTGCATTTAGGGAGTTTTTCCTTTCCACTGTCATCCTAAGCTTTTTCAATTAGGGCTGTGGTAGCTAGATATTTGCAGAGCTGATTTGAGACAGTGGTTTAAATTATTAAAAAAAGCTCTATATAAATATGAAACTTGATGTGACATGGTACTTGTGTGAAAATAGTAGATTATCTACCCCAGTTGGAGAGCTGCATCATCCTACATGTCTCCCCTCTGATCCTTTTTTCACATTTTTTGACAGAATATATTCTGCTCACCTAATCAAAAATCACACTCAAGCCGAAGTAGACTTCCATTGAAGAAGCAAACAATTTCATTGCATCCACTCATGAGTACAGGCAATAAGGACAGCCACACATCATAACAGCGATGCGGAGATGCCAATGATCAACAGTTCTCACGTTCCTTATATACTGCTCAGTACGTTAGGGTCATGATTGTTTTCCAACTTTTAGAAAATCTCCTCCCAAGGTGCCACTATTGCCTCCACCCTTGTCCCCACCCTCAGGTCATCCTGACCTGGCAAGAGGGAAGACGACCTTCTGGTAACTTCTACCTGTAAATTGTATTCAGTTCTTACATAATTATATTAAATCCAGATTATGCTTCATCTCTGTGACCACGAGAAAGCTTTAAACTATAACTTTAACGTCAAAAATGTAGTTATTCATCATATGCACTTACAGAATAAAAAGATCACTTTGAATAAATTTGGTTATTAATAAAATTACAAATGACTGAGTACTAGATACGAATTAACTCAATTACACATTAACATGTGAAATAACCCACTGGAGTTTACAGCATGTCCCCGTACAACATATTCTACACACACACTTTGGGCTCTTATTATCTTTGTTTGGTTTTAATGGTGGCGTTCCCACTTATCATCACTAATACATAACCAATGTTTTATTACCCTCAGATACATTGTATGGTTATACCAACATAATAAATTATATTATGCAACTATAATATATTTCACTGCATTAGAGGGACAGAGATGGTTTACTAGTACATGAGTATACACAAACACAAACATGACTGCTTGGTGCTTTGTCAAGACGTGTGATTAAGCAGAACAGGTACATACAATATTGGGAAACATTCCAGTTGTTTGTGTTACAATACCAAAAGGAAAGTTGTGATGGTATGGAAAAAAAACTAAATAAAATAAATTAAATTAAATTAAAAAAATTAATGTACTGTCTTACATTTCCTTTGACATTTATTTAATTGCAGACAGTAAGAACCCAATACATTTCATGTTTTGTCTTATCTAATTCACTTCATTTGTTAATAAACATCCATTCATTCCTGAATTGCAGGCCTGCAACACATTGCAAAAAAGTTGGGATCATAAAGCATTTACCACTTTATAATGTTACCATTCCTTCTCACAACACTTCAAAGATGTTTTGGTCCCATGGATACCAAGTGATGGAGTGTTATTTTGTCCTGCAAACACTTCTTAAGGTGTGTAACAGTACGAGGTCTTTGTTGTGGCATTCTTCGTTTCAAAATTCATGATGGGATTACAATCACCTGTTGAAATCACATGTATTTATGTTTTTTTTTACTACATTACTAGGTCTAAATTTCCCCCATCCCAACTTTTTTGGAATGTCTTGCAGGCCTGAAATGCAGGAAAAGATGTTTATTAACAAATGAAATGAAGTTGATCAAAAAACAAAACAAGACAAAAAAATAACGATATATCTGGGATTCACATTGTCTGCAATTAAATAAAAGTCATGTAAGGAACACTGCATTTTTATTTTTTAATTGCCATTGTAGCTCCCAACTGATGAGTGAAAATAAATAAGGTCAAATAAATAAACGTTATTTCTAGTTGTCCTTTAACTGTGGTAATTTAGAAGATTAAATTGTTGTCTCTGTAAGTCGCAGGACGTCTCAAAGTGTTTTCTTCTTTCTTTTCCTTATATGAATTTGCCTCAGCTCAACCAATAAAACTGCACTCAATGCACAGCAGCACTGTTTTTGTCTGTTTGGGTCTTCTGGATGCCTATAAATAGGAAATTGTATTAATCAGTATTGTGATTGTTATTGATTAAATTCATCAAATGGTCAGGACCCCCACAGAACTAGCACAAATCAAATACTATTTGGGTGGTGGACCATTCTCAGCACTGCAGTGACACTGATGTGATGGTGATGTGTTAGTGTGTGTTGCACTGGTATGAGTGGATCAGACACAGCAATGCATTTGGATCCCAGAAAGTTGAATCAGTTCCTCTGGTGGGTGTTGTGCTAGTAGGAGTGGATCGGCAGTGCTGCTTGAGCTTTTAGACACCTCATTGTCACTGCTGGACTGAGAATTAAAAAAAAAATCCTGCTAACATCCTGTAGGCAGCGTCCTTTGTTGTCAGGTTACTAAAACTGTATAGTGCATAAGACAACCTTTGACATGGGCTATAACTTTAGAAACTGAAGTCCCTCGAGACCACAATTTCGTCACACACAATACACAGAGCCTAACATTAATATAAACTGATGCACTTCAGCAAGGTCCCCATAAACCACAGAGTGCTTACAAACCAGTTCTGTGCCCTAAACAACCTGTTACACACAAGGCCTTAGTAAACACTGCTGTTCCAGTAAGTAGTCTGTAATGTAGTCTGTAATTGTAAAACTACAAGCTCTTGTACAGTGGGGCAAAAAAGTATTTAGTCAGCCACTGATTGTGCAAGTTCTCCTCCTTAGAAAGATGAGAGAAGTCTGTAATTTTCATCATAGGTACACTTCAACTATGAGAGACAAAATGAAAAAAAAATCCAGGAAATCACATTGTAGGATTTTTTGAAGAATTTAATTGTAAATCATGGTGGAAAATAAGTATTTCGTCACCCACAAAAAAGCAAGATTTCTGGCTCTTACAGACTTGTAACGTCTTCTTTAAGAAGCTCTTCTGTCCTCCACTCGTTAACTTTATTAATGGCACCTGTTTGACCTCGTTATCTGTATAAAATACACCTCTCCACAGCCTCAAACAGTCAGACTCCAAACTCAACCATGGCCAAGACCAAAGAGCTGTCGAACGACACCAGGAAGAAAATTGTAGACCTGCACCAGGCTGGGAAGAGTGAATCTACAATAGGCAAGCAGGTTGGTGTGAATAAATCAAATGTAAGAGAAATTGTAAGACATACAAGACCATTGATAATCTCCCTCGATCTGGGGCTCCACGCAAGATCTCATCCCGTGGGGTCAGAATGACCATGAGAGTGATGAGCAAAAATCCCAGAGCTACACAGAGAGACCTGATGAATGACTGCAGAGAGCTGGGACCAAAGTAACAAAGGCTACCATCAATAACACAGTACACCGAGAGGGACTCAGATCCTGCAGTGTTCAGGCCCATCTGAAGTTTGCCAGAGAGCATATGAATGATCCATAAGAAGATTGGGAGAATATCATGTGGTCAAATGAAACTAAAATAGAACTTTTTGCTAAAAACTCAACTCGTCGTGTTTGGAGGAAGAAGAATTCTGAGTTGCGCCATACCTACTGTGAAGCATGGGCGTGGAAACATCATGCTGTGGGGCTGTTTTTCTGTAGAGGGGACAGGACGACTGATCCGTGTTAAGGGAAGAATGAACGGGCCATGTATCGTGAAATTTTAAGGCAAAACGTCCTTCCATCAGTGACAGCATTGAAGATGTAACGTGGCTGGGGCTTCTAGCATGACAATGATCCCAAACACACCGCTCGGGCAACGTAAAAAGGAGTGTTCCGTAAAAAGCATTTCAAGGCCCTGGAGTGGCCTAGCCAGTCTCCAGACCTCAGCCCCACAGAAAATTTGTGGAAAGAGTTGAAAGCCCGTGTTGCCCCAAAACATCACTGCTCTAGAGGAGATCTGCCAAATGGGCCAAAATACCAGCTACAGTGTGTGCCAACCTGCTGAAGACTTACAGGAAACGTTTGACCTCTGTCATTGCCAACAAAGGTTATGGTACAAAGTATTGAGTTGAACTTTTGTTATTGACCAAATACTTATTTTCCACCATAATTTACAATTAAATTCTTTAAAAATCCTACTATGTGATTTCCTGGATTTTTTTTCAAATTTTTATCTTTCATAGTTGAAGTGTAGCTATGATGAAAATTACAGACCTCTCTCATATTTCTAAGCAGGAGAACTTGCACAATCATTGACTGACTAAATACTTTTTTGCCCCACTGTATCAGGAAATGCTTTGATACATGAATTCACTAAATTAATTCAGAGCACACAAATAGTATAGGGCAACCACCCTATAAGGATAGAATGGTGAAAAAAGTGTGAGAGTTTACTCATTGACAAAAAAAAAAAAACCTCACCAAGAAGGTGTTGTTGGTATTTAATGAATCTTTATATGTGTGAATGTAATGATTATATATTTAAGTGATTATAAATTAGAGTGAAATGATAAGTTTATTGAGGAAAACTGTACAGTAAAAAGGACGTTCTACTTACCCTGTTACCAGTCTAGTGATGCCTCTAGCCTGGATACAAGATAAGATATGGTTGGGCATGGAGGCATACAGGTTCTGTATCATATTCTCTGGCACATACTGTATGGTCACAAATGTTGCAGTTGGGCCTGCAGATCCTGCACACAGTTTACCAAAGCTGGTGTTCCAGCTGGTCCCATAAATGCTTGATTGTTGATACATCTGGTGACTGGGCAGGCCAAGGAAGTGTTTCAAGTCAAGTCAAGTCAAGTCAGATTTATTTATATAGCGCTTTTTACAATGGAGCATCAATTGTGGTAGCCTAGCGGGTAAGGTACTGGACTATGGATCAGAAGGTCCAGGGTTCAAATCCCACTTCTGCCAAGCTACCACTGTTGGGTCCTTGAGCAAGACCCTTAACCCACAATTGCTTGGATTGTAAGGCTGTACCAATTGTAAGTCGCTCTGGATAAGGGCGTCTGCTAAATGCTGTAAATGTAAATGTAAATGTAAATCTGGTGGAGACATTCCTGGGAAACCCTTGCTGTGTGTGGGTGAGAATTATGAATTATTATAACAACACAAGATGTCCTGCACCTATCGCTGAGTTGTTATTGTCCCTCGTATCACTACTAGCAGTGACCAACTGTAGGGGTCCATAGCAGTCCAGGTTTCTTGTTCACAACACCACTGCAAATACAAGTGACTGCTGCTGCTGTCAGTGGATCAAACTATCTTCTGTACTAGTGGTCTGTCTGGGCCATCCGGAGCCTGTTCACCTTTGTGTTGGTCCCCCCATAAAACCACTGCTCCCAACACCTCCTAACAGCTAGGTCAGAACGGCCAAGATGGAGGCAATTCATCAAAACGTCCATCCTACTTCTCTCAGTCCAGTGATGCACCCCTTCTCAAAGTCTGTCAACTGGATAAAATGTAGTTGAGTGCATTGTACAATCTCTCACCAAAAGTAGGCTGTCAGAGTCTTTTTATAGAGCAGCAGGGGAAGTGTTTTTACGCTGTCTTGTGGTCAGACCCAGTGTTTAATCAAACCACACTGGTAATAATTTACATATCTACCTGAGACAAAACTGCATACAGAGTTTTGCAGTAATTTGACTGATTTCTATCTGGGTGCTTTTTTTTGTCAATGAGTGCACATGGCTGTCATGTGAGATGGGGCTAACTAATTTGTTTTGCATAGTTTGCAAAAACACAAGAAAAATAACTGTGTTGACCATAACAGACTTAATAACAAGTACAGACTAACCAGCTCTTAATAACCAGCACAGACTTACAGGGCGTTATTTTAAGATTTTCTGCTTTTTCAGTTGAGCTGCCTTAGTGAGTTAGCAAGAGGACATTGACAGAGAATGGCTAAACTGGCATGTATTTAAGCACAGCAAACCCCATAGACAACAGAAAATGGCTAAACTGGCAGTCACCCAACCACAGCAAACTCCATAAACAAACATGGGTTTGACTAAACTGGCACCTATTCAGGCACAGCAAACCCCATAAACAACAGAGAATGGCTAAACTGGCACATATTTAGGCACAACAAACCCCATAAACAACAGAGAATGGCTAAACTTGCACATAAAGAATTAAATGTAAATAAAAAAAAACTGTAGTAAATATGCGTGTTTATAAGATTCAAAGAACTGGGTTCAAGCCAGATCTGATTATTATATGTTGTTAAAACCAGTGTGGTAAAATGATTGTATACCAAAGTTAGCTTGATGCCACCATTATATTATAATCCAATAGAGATGCTAGTGTAAATTAGCAGGATGGTCATTGGTCTAAACGGCTTTAATTAAAAGACGTCACATAAAACTATTTTCTCACTTAAGCACATCTAATACACTTATAAATGTTGATAAATTAAACAACATAAAAAATTCTTAAAGAAATAACCTTAAAGTGTTATTAAACCATTTTCCTTACCTGACTTTCCAGTCTGTTTAGTTGTCGATATTATAGTATGTTCAGCATGCTGCAGTCTCGGTGCAGTGACGCTCCGTCCAATGATATGAGGATATGTGCTTGACTGACACACCTTCTAGCCAATCACAGCTCGAGAAGTCAGTCCAGAGCCCAGCCAATCAGAGGTCACAAATCTTAACACTGACGATACACAGGAGCTACTCCGAGACCAGACTACAGGGGGCGCTATAGAGCATTTTGAGTTAACACTGTGTAAAGCGACTTTCATGGTTTTATGGTGTGTAAGGACATGTCGCCAAATTTTGAGAGGGAGTCTCTCTCACTTAGATAAGTGTTTCTACAGTGCTGGAATTATGAGGACTCCAGCCCTGTCCTCATGAACGCAAAAGTCCTGCTAATGTCGGTACGTATTCAGGTGAAAAGTTCTCGTAAGCCACAAAAACCAACGCGCGCGCGCGCACACACACACACACACACACACACACACACACACATACACAAACATAACTATGTCCCCACCTGCTACAGTTTAGAGATAGTGAAATAGTTTTGCTTTTCCCATTGATCAATTTTGTTCAACACAGACAAACTCATGTCTGTTGATACATTTGGGGCAAGATATAATTTTTTTGACAGGACAGGCTTAGACAGGACACCTGTTTATATAGGTCACCTACTTAGACGACCTTTATGAGTCAAAACATCCACAGATGGCTTGGCTTAAATCCATATCAATGAAGGACAGAGACATGCAGAAAAATACAGCAACACATACATTATAAAAAGGTAACTAGAGGTCAAAATCTGCAACAATTTCGAGAAATCTACAACACAACCCCCCCTACATGGTCTACAAAAGACCATGTCGCCTATCGTGATGTTCTTCCACTCCATGCTGCATGCACAGCGTAGAGGAGCAATGATGTAGAGCTGGGAGATGTTAGTAGCACATCACCAGCTCCTACTAACCTAAGTCCATCCATCTGCTCCCTCTATTCTATTCCTAAAATCATATCCAAACAAATTATTTAAAACACATAACGCATCCTTAAGTATATGTGGATACCAAAAATTGTTACTGAGTAATAAAAATCAAAATGAAATCAACAAAATTATAGACCAACTTTGATTAATATAGAATAAATCAACACAAGATCAATGTAAATGTAGTAACTGATGAACAGGTAATTATTGTCAGAGGTCCTACTTTTTCCGAAGCTAGAGGGCAGCGCTGGACTGGTTTTCCCTCAGTAGGATCTCTGGCAGCCTCCGCGATCAAGCTGCCTGTCAGGAAGCAGCTTGATTGCAGCAAATATGCAACACCTGCTACTTCTGGGTATTTAAGAGCTTCGCCAGTCGTGGTAGGTGTTGTATCACCGCGATCTACACACCGCCTGTGCCCTGCGATTGCTGCTTCGGCTTTTTACGCAATTGCCGGTTCTTTGCAGCGTGCATCTGAGACCTCACCCATCTCTCCCGCTCCGATACAGAGTCCCCACACTTCTCGTTTCGTTTTATTATTTTTTGTGAGGGTCAGAGGACGGACTGGCCTTGCGAAGGAGGTCAGTTCCCGTAGTGCTGGGATGCGTGAGGTAACCTCGTTAGGGAAGTAGTTAGCATATGGTGAGTTTTTTACGCGTTTATTTTATTTCATCGCATTTCCCTCGCTTCCTACTTCCTCCCTCTTGGCTCCCGATGCTATGCGCAGTTCTGCACCTGCGCACCGCCTCGAAGGTTGCTCAGCGCTTGGTACATGCCGAGCAGCATTCGGAACCCTTATTTTTTAGTTCAGACGGTTCGTCATTCTTTTAAATATGGTGAACCGTAACAATTATAGAATCTAAATTGGGGATAAATGCATCTGTCATCTCTTGATTAACACTCAGTAAGTGGTCAGTTATTTCGTTCAAAAGCTTCAATTTGTCTGGATCGTTCCCTTTGCCAGATATACAGTTAAAATTAAAAAGTAAACACAATCTTGAAATAAGAGCTAAAGTAAAATTAATAACAGTTAAATGTAAATAAAGATTATAATTAGACATAATTTTGAGAGCTCTTAGTCCCCTCTTACGATCTATGACCTATCTTTTATTGATAATACCAAACAGTCCAAAATAATTCATATAACTGAGCAGTCCCTCAAACAAAACAAAACCTGACTACGGTGTGATGTCCCCACTATGTGGAGATCGGCAACTCCTGTAATCCTTCCACAGACTGTGGGAATCTGAAAATAACAAATCCGAAAACAAGCCACGAAAAAAATAGAGGATGATCTCTAACACTACACAGTAAAGTCAAAAAATCTTGTTATAGCAACATGGTGTCTCTTGAATAAGACGAAGGCTGTTTTTGTGGGGACAGACTCCATAAAAAGAAAAAGCATTTAACTTATGTTGTCATGCTCACAGTAATCTTAGATACTTAATATAAACAGCAGGTGTTTGATTTATGATTACAAATATCAGTACTGTTATTATGAGTTCATGTTCAACTAAAGTGTTAATATCAAACCGTGGGTCGCCTGGATACCCGCGCATTTACACAGCTCTAAAGCTGAAAGGACAGTCAGCATCCCTGCAACTCCTGGCTGTCTCTAAATTAGATAGCATAAATATAATTATTATTCAGCAAACAAGCTGTTGATCAATTTGACCTGCCAAAATCTATTCAAAGCTAGGTCTAACATTCAGGTAACATCCAACTTAAATCTGCACTCCTCAATGGACCAGGAATCTATTAATTACATCGATCAGCCGAAAAATTCATTCTTACTTGTCTCAGACTTCCCCATTTCAGTTTGACCTCATGCTCTAGCTGTCATTTCTGTTATACAACCCCTTTCTGCCCTTTTATATCAGCTAATATAATATAAACAAATTAACTTTTACCCTGATTCTGTATCCCTTTGTCATGTCTACCCTTGTTGTATTACGTGTCTTACAAATCAGTTCTGCTCAGTTTAATCCATCCATTCGCTCCAGTATCTCTCATATCTGGGGTCTCCTGCTAGTTCTGCTGTTCCTGAACTAAGTCCTGCTATTGGTCATTCTCTTCCCCTCTGTCTGGGTAGCTGTTTCTGTTTCTAATTTCCACTCAGTCCTGGTATTTCGCTATTTTGTTGTTCTGGATCAGGTCGAGGTGTTTCTGGTTCTTGTGTAGAGTCCTGTAACTCAGCTTCCTCCTGGGGCTCTTGTGGTGCTAAGGATCAGTGGTTCAGGTGGTACCACATCGATGCTCGTTCTACCTGCACAGTCGTGGATGTTGCCCCTTTTTGCCAGGACTGGCCCCTCTCTCCTTGGCAGATTTTACTTTTGTTTGGAGACTCTCACGTAAACACGGTCTCCTGGTTTCATCTTTGGCTCCTTGTCCTCCTCCAGTACTCTCTCTCTGTTTTTTTTTCACTCAAATAGCTTTTATGTATTTTAATAAATTCTAAAATTTGAGTGTAGTACACACATTCCAGTATTGGTCTAATTCTGAGTTTCTGCCTCAACAAATTATTTTCCATTATCTGAACTAATCATTATTGTTATTCCAAATCTCACATTCCCTTTTTAACATTTTTCTTGATGCAATTTTCACATCTGCCTCCAGTTACATCTACAAATTGCTGTAAATTCGGTACCCTAACCCTAACCCTTTTCCCAATATTTGCAATTTTTCTCACTTTTCTCACGACCTAGTACTCCCCACTTTTGCATTGACTAACACCATGAACACCTAGAACTGACAACAAGAGCAGACTGTTTGGTGCTAATGTAAGGCCACTGTCATTTCTCCAATGTTTTTCTGTATCTTATGTGATTCCTGTGTCTTTCCATGTTTTCTGTTTTTATTATGTTTGACCTTTTCAGTGTCAATTACAGTATGTACTTTATTGTTATTGTTCAGTAAATTCTACCGACTACCTGTTTGGGCAATTTCAGACCTTCTAGTAATGCAATAATAAATTTGTCATAGTGTACTATCAACTATACCAGCTTCATTGGTGGTATGGTACCTTTAATTTCTAGTCAATGTTCAGATATTTTCAATTACAACTACAATTTGTGTTTCATTCTGGATACAAATGTTGTATCTTGGTCGCAGTCAAACTCTATTATTATTATGCCTAACCTAGTATTAATTTTTTGGAGTTTACACGCTGCCTTAATACTCCCTTGTATGGACCAAATATTCACCAATTCATGCAAATGCATAACGGCAGTCTGGATAAATCATGAACCAATTATTACAACCAATGTAATTAGCATTACATTATTGAACAAAAATTAAACAAGTTGAATAATACTCCTTAATGAACTGTCACCCTTTATTTTTTCAGCTAATTGTCTTAAATTTAAATAATCACACTTAAAGGTCAGAACCCAACATGTGAAAGCTCATAACCACCAGTCCACTGCACTTAACACCACTACTGGTGTTCCACACAGATCTATACTTGGACCACTTCTATTTGGTCTATAAATTAATAATTTGCCCACTGTTTGTCATCGGGTAGAGATTTTCTATATGCTGATGTTGCAATAATTTATCCATCGAAATAAGTGCGTTTAGTCAATCAGCTTTCTCTTCAACAGCATCTAACAATGTAATTAATTACCAATCTATATCAGAGGAAATAGTACTTATTGTTCTTCTACTGGACTATTATACATTTAAAGTCTTAATAAATATTCTGATCTCAACCTAAATGCTCTTACATGTCGATCAGCTGATCAAATGGGAGGACCAAAGAACAGGTCAGTGATTGGTCGTTAGCTAGACCGTTTGCGGTGGTGTAAAATGGTGGTGTTTACAGCACATACGGAGCTCAAGAAAAGAGCCTCATGGGAAAACGCAATGGCGACTGAAAATTTAATGTCCCTTTCTTGAGGTTCTCGAAGTCTACAGTGCAGGTTGTCTACTAAATTATTCTTTACTCTAGTCTTTATCAGTCAAAGTACAATATTTAACCAAAACAACTATACCTGTATATTGGTTTTAATTTTTCACTTTGTCTGTTGCGCCTCACCTACACTCTGTTCACAATGACTATCCTACACACTCTTTCTTATTAAATATCAATACTACACCTCAGCCTCCCTATAATTTCAACCTCAAATCTCATCTACCTCACCTACGGTCTGTCAATTATTATTCCTTTATTGTAACTATTTTATTTATATAGTATTCTTACTTCCCCTCAATGCTCAGGTTATCTACAGTGGTATGAAAAAGTTTGGGCACCCCTGATAATTTTCATGATTTTAGTTTATAAATCATTGGTTGTTCAGATCAGCAACTTGAGTTAAATATATCAAATAGCAGATGAACACAGTGATATTTGAGAAGTGAAATGAAGTTTATAGGATTTACAGAAAGTGTGCAGTAATTATTCAAACAAAATTAGGCAGGTGCATAAATTTGGGCACCCAACGAAAAATTACATCAATATTTAGTAGATCCTCATTTTGTAGAAATAACAGCCGCTAAACGCTTCCTACAGCTTCCAGTCTGGATTCTGGTTGAAGGTGCTTTGGACCATTCTTCTTTAGAAACATCTCCAGTTCAGTCATCTTTGATGGTTTCCAAGCATGGACAGCCCACATTTTCAGTAATATTCATGTCTGGGGACTGAGATGGCCATTCCAGAACGTTGTACTGGTTCCTCTGCATGAATGCCTTAGTAGATTATGAGCAGGGTTTGGGGTCGTTGGCCTCGGTGCAACTTTGTCACTGATTCTTGAACATTGTTCTTAAGAATCTGGAGATATTAACTGGAATCCATGCGACCCTCAATTTTAACAAGATTCCTAGTACCTGCACTGGCCACACAGTCCCGCGGGCATTATGGAACCGCCACCAAATTTTACTGTGGGTAGCAAGTGTTTGTCTTGGGATGCTGTGTTCCTTTTCCGCTCCTTGTTATGTCCAAATAACTCAATTTTATTTCATCAGTACACAGCACTTTATTCCAAAATGAAGCTGGATTGTCCAAATGTGCTGTAGCACACCTCAAGTGACTCTGTTTGTGGCGTGTCTGCAGAAAACTCTTTCTTCTGCATTACTCTCCCATACAGCCTCTCCTTGTGCAAAGTGCGCTGTATAGTTGAACGATGAACAGTGACACCATCTGCAGCAAGATGAGGTTGTAGGTCTTTGGAGGTGGTCTGTGTGGCTTGACTATGACTGTTCTCACCATCCTTCGCCTCTGCCTATCTGAGATTTTCTTTTGGTTCTGCCACTTCGGGAGTTCCTTAACTAGAACTGTGCCTGTGGTCTTCCATTGCCTCACTATGTTCCTCACAATGGAAACTGACAGCTGAAATCTCTGAGAGAGCTTTTCCCTTCCCTGAACCATGATGTTGAACAACCTTTGTTTTCAGGCCATTTGAGAGTTGTTTTGAGGCTCCCATGTTGCCACTCTTCAGAGAAGATGCAAAGAGGAGAAAAACTTCCAATTGGCCACCTTAACACTTTCTCATAGTTGGATTCACTTGTGTATGTAGATCAAGGGTCAATGAGCTTACAAAACAAATTTTGTGTTCCAATAATTAGTGCTAAAGGTATTCAAATCGATAAAATGATAAGGGTGCCCAAATTTATGCACCTATCTAATTTTGTTTGAATAATTACTGCACACATTTTGTAAAACCTATAAACTTAATTTCACTTCTCAAATATCACGGTGTTCATCTGCTATATGATATATTTACCTGAAATTGCTGAGCTGGACAACCAACGATTTATAAAGAAAAATCATGAAAATTATCAGGGGTGTCCAAACTTTTTCATACCACTGTAATAACAGCACAACAAGACAACACTATGAATACAAACACTATCACACTTCTGGCCTCTTCGTACTCACACTTATTTTACAGTTTGTACAGTGTCATTATATACAGCTCAAACAACTGTTCTTAACTGAGATCCTTTCTAGCCCTCTCTATATCTCTCTCAGTTTTCCCTCTCATTTCATATTCTCCACAACCCGTTCCTGTGTGACCACAAGTCATCTTGATCTCTTTCTATTTCCTTTCCTTCTTTCCAAAATCCAACACTCAGTAATTATATAATCACTCTTACTCACTCTTACTCTTCCCTACTTGCTTCTGGGCCTCTATACAACCACTCAAGCCAAAATTCACAACACCGCTTCACCCCTCAGCAACAACTTCATGCACGACAGTGTTTTAAAACACAACAACAAAGCAACGCAAACCAACTTCACGACATGGCTTTATAAATACTAATAATTCAATCCACATGTAATTCACAACACTACTTTTTGGTTGGTTTGTACAAACAACAAACCGACACTGCTCTATGACATTTCAGCACAACACCACATTCTAGAGACAATTTTAAATGATTACAAGATACTACACACATGTTTAGTTAATATTATTATTATTATTTTTTTCTTCTGTCTTTAGGGTTTCCCAGTCCCTTGGACTCTATCCCACCAGTAAATTTGAGGTTTTTTGTCTATAAAAGGATTCTACTGTAGAATTCTGGGGTCCTCAACTTCCCGGGCGTCCAACCCAGCTCTTTATGAACTTCGGGGGCCCACAATTCTCCTCTAAGACTCTAACCCAGCTGTGTCCGTAGGTCTATCGCCCTGTCAGATGATAGTAGGGGTCTCCACTCCCAGCACGAACTACTGACTCAGTTAATTAATTAATCAGTAAATTAAGTGTGATTCAGAGCTTCCTATCATTGTTCCTATCCCGGTGTGCGCTGACCTACACCAGGTTGTAAGAAAGTTCATTATTTGTTTAAAAAGCAAACTGATTAATCTTGACTCCTGAGGCCTGTATCACCATTTGTGTCACGCTCCACGGCAGCGCGTATCGTCTCTGCCGTCTCACGAACCAATCAGGAAGCCCCACCGCGATCACACAGATGATTGCGTTCAGCTGTGGGGCTTCCCATATAAACGCTGACGGCGGAGACGGCAGGCGCGGATTATTGATGTTTCATGTCAGTTGCATCCCTACGCGCCGCCCCTCATCTCTCGTCCCTACGCGCCTCACCTTGATGTCGTCCTGGCTATTGCGTCCCTACACGTTCCGTCCGTGCTCCTCCGTGCTCCTCCATGTTTGTCCATGTCCCTCGTGCCTTGCTTAATGTCAGGTATTGCTTGTTTCAGTTGCTTCCGTGTTTGGTTTTGATTTCCGCCTGTTTTCCGACCTCGGTCTAGTTTATCTTGCCTACCTGTTTTTGGTTTTGTTTCGCACCCGTTGTCTGGCTTTGGTCTAGTCTCAGTTCACACCCGTATTTCGGCTCTGCCTGTTTTCTGTTGTTTGTGCCATTAATAAAACCCCTTTTCGTTATAAACCTGCGTTCATCTCACCTCTCCGTTTCTTCACCTCACCCACGTTACAGAATAATCCGCTGATATGGAGACGGCAGGTTTCCCCGACTTTTCATTTCTCCTTGGCCGTTTCAACGGCGACCCAGCCCTATGCCCACCCTTTATTGAAAACTTTATTCGTTATTTCTGTTTAGTTCCTATGGAAACCGAGTATGCCTGGGTTTCGTTGGTGGTTCTTCACCTAACTGGTGAAGCCCTTGTTTGGGCTACTTACCTGTGGCTGATGCTCCGGGCTGGAACCGTGGGGCAGCTTTTGGAAATGCTGGAGCTCGCTTTTGGCTCCCCATGGGGCTTCCTGGACACTGAGGCCGCAGGTTCCGGTGTTTTTGAACCCATTCGCCCTGCTCGCTCAGCTCTGGTTGGTCAAGTGCTGGACCCCCAGCTTGCCACCAGCCGGACCGCTTTGGTCAAGCGTCAGCGACCGCTTGTGATGTCCGGTAATCTGTTTTCTGACCACTCTAGTCTCGCATCCAAACCTCTAGTCGTCCCGAGTCGTGATCCGGACCACTCCGAGTCTGTAGTTGAGCCTATGGCGCCCCCTAGACCTGCACCTTGGCCCGCCGTTCGTGTTAGTCCCGTGTTAGAACCATCAGTCTCCACGGTTGCACAGCTAGCGCTGCCTGGCCCTGTACAGGAGCTCACTGCGCCTCCTGACCCCGCGTCAGAGCCGGAGAGCTCCACGCTTGGGGATTATGCGCACCGGTCGTTGCCGCCGACCCCTGCGTCTTGCTCTAGACCGGTTTCCGTGCCGCGTTCGTCGGTCCCGATTCCTGCACCACAGACTTTCATACAACAGACAGTTCCTTCACTCTCACTAGCGCCTACTCCTGCACCACGGACAATCGTGCCTATTCCCATGTCTCGACCTTCCGTGCCAGTACCTGCTCTGAGGCTATCTGTTCCAGGAACTGTGTCAGCCCCAAGAGCAGCAGATCCAGTGCCAGCCCCGAGAGTGAAGGTTCCAGTGGCTGCACCAAAGGCATTGGCAGTTCCAGTGGCTGCATCCAGGGCATCAGCAGGTCCAGTGGCTACATCTAGGGCGTTAGCAATTCCAGTGGCCGCACCGAGGGCGTCAGCAGGTCCAGTGGCTGCATCCAGGGCGTCAGCGGATCCAGTGGCTGCATCCAGGGCGTCAGCGGTTCCAGTGGCTGCATCCAGGGCGTCAGCGATTCCAGTGGCTGCACCGAGGGCGTCAGCAGTTCTAGTGGCTGCATCCAGGGCGTCAGTAGTTCCAGTGGCCGCACCGAGGGCGTTAGCAGTTCCAGTGGCCGCACCGAGGGCATCAGCAGTCCCAGAGGCCTTTCCAGAGGCCGTGCACTCGTCAGAGGCCTTTCCAGAGGCCGTGCACTCGTCAGAGGCCTTTCCAGAGGCCGTGCACTCGTCAGAGGCCTTTCCAGAGGCCTTGCACTCGTCAGAGGCCTTTCCAGAGGCCGTGCACTCGTCTGAGGCCTTTCCAGAGGCCGTGCACTCGTCTGAGGCCTTTCCAGAGGCCGTGCACTCGTCAGAGGCCTTTTCAGAGGCCGCCCGTCCTTCAGAGGCCCTTCCAGAGGCCGCCCGTCCTTCAGAGCCCCTTCCAGAGGCCGCCCGTCCTTCAGAGGCCCTTCTAGAGACTGTCTCCTCCAAGGAGACCCGTTCAGAGACTGTCTCCTCCAGGGAGACTCGTTCAGAGACCGTCTCCTTTAGGGAGACCCATCTCGTCATCGACTCCGCAATCCAGAGACGGAACTACACCCGGTTGTCCCTTTTAGGAGTCCTAGCTCCGTCTTGGACTCCTGGGGGGGGCTCTGTTACGCTCCACGGCAGCGCGTACCGTCTCTGCCGTCTCACGAACCAATCAGGAAGCCCCACTGCGATCACACCGATGATTGCGTTCAGCTGTGGGGCTTCCCATATAAACGCTGACGGCGGAGACAGCAGGCGCGGATTATTGATGTTTCATGTCAGTTGCGTCCCTACGCGCTGCCCCTCATCTCTCGTCCCTATGTGCCTCACCTTGATGTCGTCCTGGCTATCGTGTCCCTACGCATTCCATCCGTGCTCCTCCATGTTCGTCCGTGTCCCTCGTGCCTCGCTTAATGTCAGGTATTGCTTGTTTCAGTTGCTTCCGTGTTTGGTTTTGATTTCCGCCCGTTTTCTGACCTCGGTCTAGTTTATGTTGCCTACCTGTTTTTGGTTTTGTTTCGCACCCGTTGTCTGGCTTCGGTCTAGTCTCAGTTCTGTCTCATATCTGAACCCCCAAACCACCAGCACTACCCTCTAAACCAACTCATGCATGAAATCAAATGATTTAAATGAAGATATTAAGATATGAAGATTGGTACTACAACATTGCAGGAACCTTTATGAAAAGTTTAGCTTTTTTTTTTTTTTTACAAAATATTGCTTTATTCCAATTCTGATTAAAGCATCTAAAGAAAATGCTATGAAAAGGCTATAAGTCAGTTCAACTCTGATTATTATCTAGTGGCTTAAAAAAATAAATCCTACATTAGGAAGTGAACCCCCACTCTCATAACACTGATCATGATGATGAACTAGAAGAAAAGAACAGACCTTGTTCAAAATCAAGCTTTATTTCAGCACAGAAAAACTACAGGAAAAGTAACAGGACACTGAGCAGAGGAAAGACAGAAATGACAGCATTGTGTAGAATTGAAGCTCTATTGGAGATGCATGTGGAAGCAGCTCTATCTTCAGTTCTATCTTGGAGCTGCTAGCCTTCACACTGGCTCTTTCTGAACCAGACCTGTTGCTGGTGGCCATCATGGGAGACCGTGCATCTGAACTGCTCCCCCTTTTCCCAGACTTCTTTGCTGAGGGTCAGGGTGCACTGCATCTGTAACCGTCCTTCTTCTCTTCTTCTGCGCTGGTCAGAACCCGGTCCTGCTCCGCCTCTTTACTGTCCACCGTCCAGCTGACCAGCGCCCCCTGCCGAGAGTAGGCAGACAGCAGGCAGAGCAGCGAGGCTGATCCCTCAGACAGCTGCAGAGAGGAGGGAGGGAGCAGAGACACGGAGGGCTTCACCGTGGGACCTTCTGCACAGGAAAAACACATCATAAAGCCACATTTAGAAATGCTTCCACAACATTTCCTCCTTACTGCTTATTAAACGTCCAGACTGGAAACCTTCATCTGTCTTCCATAATCAGTGCAGCGCTCCACACTGATCCCACATTACTCCAGTTCAGTACAAACATCTGGAACCTTCTGTTAGTACATATTCAACAGAAAGCCTTCTTACTTTATCATTCAACACCACTGAGTGCAGCTCATCCAAATGGAGCTGATTACAGAAAGATTCATTGTTTAACACAAACAGACAGCAGCATTCGTCTGGATTTACCATCAGCACAGAAACTCGTACCAATTTACACCAAACTTCATCTAACAACCAGAGACCAGCTTTAGATTCACCAAACACAACTACTGTAGATTTATTAAATGATGGATAATCACTAGCTGTAGATTTATTAATTGTCATAAAATGAATTTTGTTTTCTTTTGAGAGTTATTTATTTTGTCCTATATTTATATAGACAATAATAATATTATATATAATTAAATATCATAACAATTTAGGGACACTTACTCACGATGAGTTTGGTTCCTCCACCAAAAGTCCACAGTCCACAGTGATACATTCTAATGAAACTGTTGTACAAAAACCTTTGTTACACTACAGTGAACACACATACACACACACACACACACACACACACACACACACACACACACACACACACACACACACACACACACACACACACACACAGACTGGTGGTGTGTGTTGTGTAGTGAGTAGTTGTGTTTGCATATGTGTGTCACTGCTACACACACTTTAAGAGCTGTAGTTCTGATCAGAGTGAGTTCAGTTCTTTCAGAGTCACTGACACACAGCACAATGATGATGCTACTGATTCTACTGCTGGATCCACTCACACTCCTCACTCAACGTGAGCATCCTGCTTATTTACTACATTCATCTTAATCACAGGACAGCTCTTACACACACACAGACACACACACACACACACACACACACACACACACACACAGATTAACTTTTCTCTGATCTTTTCTTATCTTTAGAGGTGTTTGCCGAAATCATCGTGACTCAGACTCCAGAACCTCAAACTGTTTCTCCAGGAGCGACTGTTACTATCAGCTGTACAGCCAGTCAGAAAGTTGATGATGACATTGCCTGGTACCTGCAGAAACCTGGAGAAGCTCCTAAACTCCTCATCTATAATGCAGTTACCCGTCAGTCTGGAATTCCAGATCGTTTCAGTGGCAGTGGATACGATATAGACTTTACTCTAAAAATCAGTGGAGTAAAGCCTGAAGATGCAGGAGATTACTACTGTCAGCAGTATGAGGCTTGTCCATACCCACAGTGTTGGAGCGTCATACAAAAACTGAGGGCTGAGGGTGCAGAGCTGAGGGTGCAGAGAAGGTGCTCTGAGTCAGAAACACACACTGATGTGAGAACAGCTGCAGATCTGCTAATGCTCCACTCCACTGAACATCATCAACTACAAAGCACTACAGTACTGAGCAAGTTTCTCTCTTTGGAAAAAAGCTGCAGCATTAATCGTTAGATGAAGGATGGTTTTATAACAATCTTCAATTATTTCACTCACATAGTACAATTTTATATTCTTTTATATAAATATTTCAATATATTGAAAAGTTTTAAATGTTGGTAATCCTAAATGCAATTGAATCATCAATACTTACTGGAGTTTGATAGATTTTTTGAAATATATTACATATATATATTTATATTTATATTATATTTATATTATATATTTATATCATTTAGCAGACGCCCTTATCCAGAGTGACTTACAATTGGTACAGTCTTGCAATCCAAGCAATTGTGGGCTAAGGGCCTTGCTCAAGCACCCAACAGTGGCAGCTTGGCAGAGGTCGGATTTGAACCCTGGACCTTCTGGCCAATAGTCCAGTAGCTTAACCGCTAGGCTACCACAGTTAAATACAGAAATAACTTATTTATAATAAACAACATGTCTTATTTATTTTGTAAATATATGTTATAAAGCATATTTAAGAAATAATTAAACACATTCTAGTTTTAAAATATAAATGTTTAACGCACCAATTCAAATTCCCTAGAATATGGATGCCTAACAGCATACTGATTTTCAGCCGTCTACATGAAACCATTGGCCAGAAACCTCATACCGAACACAGCCTGCTTTCACTTTTGTTTTACATATGCATCCACACCTCTCCAATAATTTAACCTTTTAAAACATACTTAGGATGTAAAATAACTTCAGATTTTGCTACCTTCAGGTGCTTAGCTTCGGTTGTTTTTGTGGAAAGCTGATTGAATACCTCCTCAGCTGATTTGTCTGACTCCAATAAGCTTCTTAATCTTATATTACCAATTACAAAGTACTGCTTTGTAAAGGTGAGAGTAGGAAATTTATTGATTGAATAACAGTTAACAGCTATAAAGAACAATATTGTGGCTCAGGGCAAAATGACTCTGCACACTTTAAGAAGCTTGTTTCTCTGAAATAAACAGATCAGTAATAAGAGACAGTATATGGTCTGTGTATGTGTGGACAGTCTCCACTACTCCACTGCACCTATTCAGGGTTACTACAAAGTTATCTAAAACAGTCCAGGATTTTTCCATCAGCCTTCCATAACCTCAAAAAATATTTCCACGATCAGTCCTGATAAAAGCAGGTAAAGATGATGTTATGAAAACTCTAACACTCAGTTCTACTCTGATTATTATCTAGTGGTCCAAAAATAATTCTAAATTAGGAAGTGAAACTCCCCCCTGAAAGTGAGATTTGCATGAAGATGGCAGCTAAAAATCCTCTCTCATAACACTGATCACGATGATGAACTAGAAGAAAAGAACAGACCATGTCCAAAATCAAGCTTTATTTCAGCAGACGAACAGCAACAGGACACTGAGCAGAGGAAATACTAAGTTATTTTATCAGTTTATATAAATAAATATGTAAAACAATATTGTTCCACAAAAATCTCTATTACACTACACTAACACACACACACACACACACACACACACACACACACACACACACACACACACACACACACACACTTTGCATTAGCAGTCCATGCTTCAGTGCTCTGTCAGTGTTTATATCTCTGGTAGTTGAACACTTCATGACTGAGAGCTGCTGCCCAGCAACTTCACCCTCAGCAACCATGGCTTTGATTTCCATCTTCATCTGCACACTGGTCCTCTGCACTCAAGGTAGGATTTCACTCCACATAAATTGTTAAAATAATATCAAAGGTTGTCTTTATATTTTGCCATGTATTGTTTTAGTCTAGTGTGAAATAGTTTTATACTCATTTGACTCCTCGAATATATTTTTTTCTTTAGGTACACTGGGTCAGGCGATCATAACTCAGACTCCTGCAGCAAATTCTGTTTTACCAGGCCAGACTGTAACCATCAAATGTGAAGCGAATGTTGCTGTTGATGATGACTGTAATAGTAAATATGAGTGTGTATCCTGGTATCTTCAGAAACCTGGAGAACCTCCTAAATTGCTTATAAAGCTTGCTAATCAGTTACACTCAGGTGTGTCAGATCGATTCAGTGGCAGTGGATCTAAGACATCCTTCAGTTTGACTATAAATAAATTACAGACTGACGATGCAGGGGATTATTACTGTCTAATGGATCATTACAACACTTACAAAGCTTCACGGTACACACAGTGTTAGAGCGTCGTACAAAAACCTGGCTGGGTGTGACTGTACAAAGACTGCAGGTGCAGAGGATGTGATACAGCACAATGATACACTCTATGGAGGAACACACACACACACACACACATCACTGACTTATGAACTCATGCAGAAATTAGTGAAGAACCACGTGTCCATAAGCTATTCAATATCCCTGTAGTTCCTTTGTTTTCTCACAATTCAGGAAAAATATTAGTCAGTGATTCTATACACTGAAGAAAATCCCTCTGAGAGAAGGCCTTTAGCACGTTTAAGCAGCACGTTTTATGTTCAAAGCTTAATATGCAGGATCTTGTGTCCTCATTCACCCCGATGAACATTTCCACATATTTTGTGAATGCAACTCAATTCAAATTATATGACATGACTCTACACAAAACAAAATATTCCATGATATTGAAGTGTGAATCAACTTAAGATAGTTTGCATAAACATTTACACATAAAATATAATGTGCATATATTCACCCCTTTACTGTGTTCTGGTGCAACCACTTGCCATCAATATTCCCCGGATTTATTGATTATCCACTTCAGAGGTACGAACCGATTTAGTCCGGTGTTGGAATACACACACACTCAAATTGGGACACTTAGAGACACCAGTTGACCCAATGCATGTTTTCTGAATGTGGAAGGAAGCTGGTGTAAGTGAATCATACGCAGAGACACAGGAGGACATGCAACCTCACCATAGGAGGAGTCCAGGACATGAATTCAAACTCTCTGGGGCTGTGAGGCGACAGGAACAGGTTTTGTCTGTATGTAGTGCAGATCAGTGCTTACAGACACATCTATCTGTGTACCTGAAACTCTGCTGGGGTCACAATCCCTGTCATATCCCTGTTGGACTCTCCCCACCAGGGAGAAGGCAGACGTTAGTCTTGCTCTGGAGGCAATCGCTGTGCATGGTCAGCTGCAGGACGGCAGCAGAATCAGATAGCAGAGGTTTTGTGGTCCATCACTGAGCTTAAGGTTATGTATCAGGCTCTGGCCCATCTTATCTAGACCATCAAGGGACTCACTCTGCAATGGTTCATGCCCCAGCATGCCCAGTGATTCCTTCTGACACTTTACTCACTAGACAATCAGGTCTTCCTCTAGCAATGTTCCATATATTTTGCCTATTATCTGCTCAGCAGTTGACTCTCCCTGCATCACGCTCCTCATATACCTGTTATTCAGTGACACCCTTGCTTGGGCCACTGCCACCTCCAAAGATAGGAAACCCATGGCTCAAAATTTGTATTGTTTTTGGTCATCCTCCAGGTGGTCAAGGCAGTAGAGAGCTCTTATGGCACTCCCTCTGTAGTCCCATAAGTACCTCCTCTCCAGTCCCTGTACTGGAATCATCTACAGATGAGGCTCCTACTACATCATCCACGACTCCGGACATTACCAGGGCAAACCTTGATGCTCCTGATGTCTTCCAGGTAGCCGTTGATGCTCCTAACATCAACAAGGCAGCTCCTGCTGCATCGCCAGGTCCTCCAGCCCCCTTATCATCAGCATTTCCAGGTTCCACATGGTCAGCATCTCCAGACTTCTCATTGTCAGCACCTCCAGGTTCCTCATCATCAGCACCTCCTGGTACCTCATGAATGCAGTCCCAGTTCAGCTTCGACACTGATCTTACAGTCCCAGATCAGCCTTAATGCAGCTTCTATGGTCCCATCTAAGCCCTGATTTCACTTCCCAGTGTGTTCTCCTACTTAGAAAGATGAGATAGGTCTGTAATTTCCATCATAGCTACACTTCAACTATGAGAGACAAAATGTGAAAAAAAATCCAGGAAATCACATTGTAGGATTTTTAAAGAATTTAATTTTAAATTATGGTGGAAAATAAGTATTTGGTGTCAATAACCAAAGTTCAACTCAATTCTCAATAAAACATAACCCCTTTGTTGGCAATGACAGAGGTTAAATGTCTTCACCAGGTTGGCACATACTGTAGTTGGTATTTCGGCCCATTCCTTTATGCAGATCTCCTCTAGAGCAGTGATGTTTTGGGCCTGTTACTGGGCAACACAGACCTTCAACTCCCTCCACAAATTTTCTATGGGGTTGAGGTCTGGAGACTGGAGCCGCTCCTTCATTGCCCGAGCAGTGTGTTTGGGATCATTGTCATGCTGGAAGCCCCAGCCACGTTCCATCTTCAATGCTCTCACCGCTGGAAGGAGGTTTTGTCTTAGAATCTCACGATACATTCATTCTTCCCTTAACACGGATCAGTCGTCTTGTGCCCTCTGCAGAAAAACAGCTCCAAAGCATGATGTTTCCACCCCCATGCTTCACAGTAGGTATGGCGCTATTGGGATGCATCTCAGCATTCTTCTTCTTCCAAACACGACGAGTTGAGTTTTTATCAAAAAGTTCTATTTTGGTTTCATCTGACCACATGATATTCTCCCAATCCTCTTCTGGATAATCCATATGCTCTCTGGCAAACTTCAGATGGCCTGGACATGTACTGGCTTAGGCAGGAGGGCACGCCTGGCACTGCAAGATCTGAGTCCCTCTCGCCGTAGTGTGTTACTGATGGTAGCCTTGTTACACACACACACACACACACACACACACACACACACACACACACCACATACATATATATATATATAATAATTATATATATATATATAATATATATATATATAATATATATTTTTTTTTTTTTTTTAAATTGTATGAGGAAAGGTGATTGATTTAGCGGAACAAGGTTTATAATGGTTTGTAAAGATGCTGACGCTTACGCCAAACTAGATGGTTACTATTATATTTGAATGTTAATAATGCATTTTGATTGGCTTTAATGATTTAATGTAAACACTGTAATATATATATATATATATATTATTTATATATTATATATATATATATATATATATATAATATCTATTATTATATATATATATGGAGCATCACAGAGCCAGGGAAGACCCAGGATTATAGGATAGGCGAGAGAGGCCAGGGGCAGAAAGGAGATCATTTCCACGTGGGCAGCACTGGCGAGTAGACATGGGAGTAGCAGCTCGGGTGATGAGACCGGAACCTAGAGGATGTCCATCTGCAACGGTGACAAGTCGGCCCATGGGAAGATTGGTGCAGGGGATGTTCCAGGTTGAGATAACATCTTCAGCCATGAAGTTCCCCTGGGCACCAGAGTCGATCAAGGCTACAAGAGAGACAGTAGCTAAGTGTAGCACTACCGGCAGCATAAAAGAGGAAGTAGACGGGAATTGACTCGCCAGGGGTGTGTGTGCCGAGGACCTAGCACATGCACCAATCGACGTGGCAAGGGGTGCGATGTTGCAATCAGGACGCTGGTGCCGGTTAGATCCGGAGTATTAGAAGAGACCCAAATCGAAGTGACTGGCTGGTACCACCAAGATCCATGGGTTCAGGGCCAGACAAGGAGGCTCCCAAGGTTGGAGGAGGTCCGGAGAGAGGGGAAAGGCGAACCCGCGTCCCCAGAAGCTGGTCCAGATGTATGGCTGGTGAGATTCTCCATCGTGAGACCGGCGTCACACCCCACCAATTCTGCTCTCAGGTCGGGGCGTAATCCCTGCCGGAAGGTGGTTATAAGGGTGGCCTCATTCAAACCACTCTGAGCCGCCAAGGTGCGGAACTCAAGAGCATACTCGGCTGCTGGGTGGCGTCCCTGCTGTAGATTCTGCAACACCTCGACACTGGAATGACCCTCACGGGGGTGCTGAAAGACCGAGCGGAAGGCGTTGAGGAAGCGAGAGTACTCCTTGGACTCAGCCCCCTGTTGGGACCAAATGGCAGTGGCCCATCTTATTCCATTACGGAGGGGAATGGGTGAAATATAATTTGCAGCACTTGGGATCCCCATCATATTTCTCTGGCAGCGCGAGCTTGTAGGCCGGATGCGGAGAAACAGCTTGCAGAGGACTGGGGGGGAGCAGAACTGAAGCTGAGGATCTCGTGAGTGCTGGAGGTGATGTAAGCTGTGACACACGCTGCCCGAGTGTGTCTACCGCAGGTATCAGCAAGCTGAGCGAGTATTGATTCTACACGACTTGTGTGACTACTTGAGATACTTCCTATAGCTGAGCGCGAATTCGATCCATTAGACGCTGCCTCCATATCAGCTAAGTCTTCTGTCATGCCGGTGAAAGGAGGCAGACACACGCAGCGATGTAGCACAGGTGGTGTTTATTACGGGATACAGACAAAGTGGTAACCAAAACAGTCCAGGGTCAATAACGGGCAAGCGATAAGCAACAGAGCCGAGAAGGACAAGGCGAGAGACAAGGTGAAAAGATGAAATAGAAGTCGGAACCAGGTATGTATGCAATACACAGAGTGCTTAGAATCGAGGAGAGAACCAAGAGACTTAGCAAGGAACCTAGGAAGCAAGAGCATAAAAATAGGGGAGAAGGAAGGGCTGAAATGATAGATAACAGGTGCAAGTGATTAGAAAGTGGGAGAACTGGAAAGTGGTAGAATGTGGGTGTGGTCCGCTGAACCGGCTGCAGGTGTGACAATAGGGATAGATTTATTATTTGCTCATTATTTATACTAAGCTTTGTTCTTTAAAAAAGTAAATTAATTTTAACTAAAAAGAAAACCTTATCAGAACATACATCAGTTAACAAAAAGTCTTCCTTATGGGGGCCAACAAAATGTCCCCACAACGTAAACAATATCAGACCAGACTATGGAATAATAACTTTCTAATAAAAAATATTAAAAAAAACAAGATGGCGGCACGCACAGACGCAGCAGCTCTGTGCTTGATTCAAAGTTTGTTTTTTCCATCCTGTTCGGCTAAAAACACCTACAACCGACTGGATCTATTAACTATTGGTCAAGCGATTGGAAGAAACTCGTCATACGAGTTTCTCCGTGTCCACAACATTCCGGACGACATTGCACGGACACCGGGATCTCCCTTGATTACAATCCCAGCAACGAGGAACCGGCGATGGCATAGAGACCGTAAACAGAAGAGGGGGTACTGAAGCGCCGTGCTAGCGAGGCTAAGAAAGCAGCCACACAAAACATCACTACCAAGCATCTTCCTCTCCAACGTGAGGTCTCTTGTGAACAAGCTGGATTAATGGAAGCTGTGGATTGCAACCGGAAAACTTATCCGGGACTGTTGTATGCTGTTGATCACGGAGACCTGGTTAAATCCAACTATACCAGATACGGCTATCGAGCTATTGGGCTATGCAGCATACCATCATGACTGGTCAGAGGGCTCCGGTAAGAAAAGAGGAGGGGGGTTATGCATTTATGTAAACAACAGCTGGTGCATGAATTCCACCGTAGTTGTGAAACATTGCTCTCCGGATGTGGAGTTTATCACAATTAATGGCAGACCCATATACCTTCCCCGTGAAATAAACACCATTTTACTCACTGCTGTGTATGTAGCACCAGATACTAATGCCAGCGTGGCCCTGGGGCTTCTGTATGACACCATCAGTAACAATCAGAATAAGTATCTTGAGGCTGCCCACATCGTTTCTGCGGACTTTAATCATGTTGATCTGAAAGCAGTCCTCCCCAAGTTCCATCAACACGTGATGTGTACAACCAGGGGAGACAAAAACACTGGACAAGTTGTACACAAATTTCAAACAAGCCTACAGGGCTAAGCCCCTAGCACATCTTGGCCAGTCTGATCACTTCTCCCTGCTTCTGATTCCTGCTTATACCCCCCTCCGAAAACGTGTCCCCACCACAACCCGGACCGTCACTATATGGCCGGAGGATGCCTCTGACCAACTACAGGATTGCTTCTAGAGAACTGACTGGGAGATTTTTGCACACCAGGACCTGGAGATTCATACAGCAGTTTTGGATTATATCAGGTTCTGTATGGACAATGTCACCAGAAACAGACGTGTGAGGATTTACCCAAATAGGAAGCCCTGGATGACTAAGGAGGTTCGGGCCTGCTGAAAGCCAGGAATATTGCTTTCAGGTCAGGGGACAAAGCACGCTACAGTTCTGCCAGAGCTAACCTGAAAAGAGGCATCCGCCAGGCCAAAGCAGCACACGGGGAAAATAGAGGACCAGCTCAGAAGTAAGAATATCAGACAGGTGTGGCAGGGTGTCAAGCACATCACCAACTATAGATCCAGCAGTCTATCATGCACGGAGGGACATGCTTCTCTATCAGAGGATCTGAACATCTTTTTTGCCCGCTTTGAGAGGATACCAACGATACCCGCTGTCATAGTGGAGGACTATGAGGTGAGATAGGTGATTAGGAAGGTGAACCCAAGGAAGACTGCTGGACCTGACGGTGCTTAAAGACTGTGCTGATCAACTGGCTGGAATCTTTACAAAGATTTTTAACCAGTCCCTGTCTCAGGCCACTGTCCCTCCCTGCTTAAAGTCCTCTACCATTGTGCCGTTGCCGAAAAAACAACAACATCGACACCCTGAATGACTACCGACCAGTGGCACTTAAACCTGCCATCACGAAGTGCTTTGAGAAACTGGTGCGGAGTCACATTCTGGCCTGCCTGCCTGCTGAGCTGGATCCTCTCCAATTTGCCTACAAAGCAAAGAGGTCAATTGAGGATGCTGCGGGGGACTTATGTTAGAATGCTCTTTGTGGATTTCAGTTCGGCGTTTAATACCATCCTTTCCCGATGTTTTGTTTCTAAGCTGGTGAACCTTGAGGTCCCACCACCCACCTGTAGTTGGATCATGGATTTAATAAAGTGCTGCTCCCAGAGGGTTAGATTGGGCACCTACACATCTACTGCTCTTAGCATGAGCACCGGCTCGCCACAGGGTTGTGTGCTCAGCCCACTTCTCTATACTCTCTACACACATGACTGTGTCTCCACCCATCTTAGCAATTAGATCATAAAGTTTGCAGATGATACGACCGTAGTTGGTCTCATCACGGGCGATAAGGGGAGCTGGAGTATAGGGACGAGGTGGAGCGGCTGTTGGAGTGGTGCAAAGCCAATAACCTGCTCCTCAACATCACCAAAACAAAGGAGCTGGTGATTGACTTCAGGAAAAACAAAACAGATATCCAGCCACTCACCATCAGGGGGACCTGTGTGGAGAGGGTTCTAGTGTTTAGGTTTCTTGGCATGGAGTTGGAGAACAACCTATCTTGGAGCACCAACACCAAAGAGATGCTGAAGAAGGCACAACAGAGACTGTTTTTCTGAGAATTCTCAGGAAGAACTGTCTCCCCCACGAACTGTTACTGGCTTTCTATCACTGCTCCAATGAGAGTGTGCTCACATACGGTTTGTGTGTATGGTACAGTAGCAGCACAGCCTCGGACAAGAAGGTGCTCCACAGAGTTGTCAGAGCAGCAGAGAGAATAATAGGCTGCACCCTTCCCACCTTGGAACAGATTTACACCAACAGATGCCATAAGAAAGCTATGGACATTTTAAAGGACTCTTCACATCCCGGTCATTCTCTTTTTCAGCTCTTGCCATCAGGTAAGAGATACAGAACGATGAAACCCAGGACAAACTGCCTAATAAACAGATTTTATCCTAAAGCAATCATGGCTCTGAATACAAGACTGTAATAACCTTGTTTGTTGTACATACCCCCAAAGACCCCCCTCATGCCAGGAAAATGTGCAATCTGTATTTTTAACTTCATTGAGTCAAGCACAATTTCTAATTTCGTTGTAATCTGTAAAGGTGGCAATGACAATAAAATCCTTACCTTACCTTACCTTTCTAATGAGATTTAATTAGTGGTCACCATAAAGTTCCTGATCTCACCAGCAGCTGGTTCTGGACTGAGAGTGTTTATTTCTGTTTAGTCCTCTAATTCTCCTTAAAACACATCATATGATACATGGAGAGTGAAGCAGGAGGAATCCAAAATAAGGTCATTAAAAAAGAAAGAAAGTAATCAAGGCTCTGTTACAAGTTTAATATTATCTGTCTATCTATCTCTCTATCTCTCTATCTATCTATCTATCTATCTATCTATCTACCATGTGTGAGTGTGTATGTGTGTGTGTGAAGATTCTTACCATATATAAAATGTAATGTTGGTATTACGATTAAATCTGAATTAAAATCAGGTCTGAATTCATTCTAATCGAATACAGACTGTAAACTTAGTCTGATTAAGTGAAGTTTATCACTCAAGGTTTATTCAGATTTTCCTGTTTGGGTGAATTTTCAGTTTCTGTATGTGTGTGTGTACTGTGTGTGTACTGTGTGTGTGTGTGTGTGTGTGTGTACGCATACTGTGTGTGTGTGTGTGTGCACTGTGTGTGGATGTGTACTGTGTGCACTGTGTGTGTGTGTGTGTATGTGTACTGTGTGCACTGTGTGTGTGTGTGTGTGTGTGTGTGTGTGTGTGTACAGTGGGATGTATGTGATTCCAGTACAGAGAATGGGCAACTACGCCACGGTCTTTAGGACACCAAGCAACCGAGTTAAACACGGGAGACCAAGACGAACTAATAATAATAACAATGAACACGAATAGACCGGGCGAATACTAAATGCGATATTCATTATCAGGAGCAGCAAAATAGAGCTATCATGAAAAAATAAAGGAAAGTAACAAAGTCGATCTATACGAACACAAAGAGTGGACGGGTGATTTAAACGAGCAGCTATGAGTAACACCTCCGAACGTGTTTTCATAACTTGTTTGTGTTGTGATTGACTACACATGCTAACAGTCCAGAAATTATAATCTGTCGAGGCTCACCTCAGTTTACAAACGGATGGATTCAGGATCTGAAGGTTATCAGTCAACGACCAGAAAACAGTCATTAGCACAAAAGTAAATCACACACCTCACACACACACACACACACACACACACACACACACACACACACACACACACACACACACACACACACATTTCATTGGCCACAGTTTTTGTTGACAAACCAAACAAAATCACTTTTTCCAAAACCAAAAAGTGGACCAACTTTAGTCATTACAGTTTGATTTTTATATTTGCATGTTTACTTTCACTATGTAACGTTGGGTGGCGAACGGAAAAGCGAGACGCACGCAGGTTGATAAATGAGGATTTATTGAACAAAAGAAAACACAGCTAACAGAAAACAGGCGAGGACCGAAAACGGGAATACAACATAAACTGGGCCGAAGCCGGAAAACGGGCAGGAAACGAAAACGGAAACGGGTGTGAACAAAAACAAAGCTGAAGCCGGAAAACGGGCATGAAACGAAAACCAAACACGGAAGAGACTTAAATGAGCGATACCTGGAGACATTCGAGGCGCAACGAGAACGGACGGACGCGGAAGAGCTCGGAAGATATGGACAGGATGAGAGCATGGATTAGACGGACAGGAGAGGCGCGTAGGGACATGACAGGCATGAGACACGTAGGGACGCGACAGGCATGAGAAAATAATCCGCCATCAAAGTCTCTCATGGACGCGCTTAAATGGGAAGCCCCACAGCTGAGTTCAATCAGTCTGATCGCGGTGGGGCTTTCGGATAGGTTCGTGAGACGGCAGAGGCGGTGCGTACCGCCGTGGAGCGTGACAGAGCCCCCCCAAGGAGTCCGAGACGGAGCTAGGACTCCTACAAGGAACCCCCGGGTGCAGTTCCGTCTCAGTGGGTCTTCTCGCCGGGCGGACCCTCGGAGGGCACTGCTAGCAGTCGGGCAGCTGGTGCGCGAAGTCGCCGAGGAGATGCTGGTTAGAGGAGTCGCCGACGAGATGCTGGCGAGCGGAGACGCCGACTGGAAGCTGGCGAGCGGAGACGCAGACTGAAGGCTGGCGAGCAAGGAAGCCGACTGGAGGCTGGCGAGCGAGGAAGCCGACTGGAAGCTGGCGAGCGGAGTCGCCGACTGGAGGCTGGCGAGCGGAGTCGCCGACTGGCAAGGCCTCTCCGGAGGAGACGGCCTCAGGACGGATCTCTCTGGAGCGGACGGTCTCTGGAAGGGTCTCTCTCGAAGAGATGGTCTCTAGAAGGGTCTCTCTGGATGAGACAGTCCCTGGAAGGGACTCTCTGATGGGGACGGTCCCTGGAAGGGTCTCTCTGATGGAGACAGTCCCTGGAAGGGCCTCTCTGGAGCTGACGGCCTCTGGAAAGGCCTCTGACAAGCACACGGCCTCTGGAAAGGCCTCTGGCGAGCACACGGCCTCTGTAAAGGCCTCTGACGAGCACACGGCCTCTGGAAAGGCCCCTGATGAGCACACGGCCTCTGGAAAGGCCTCTGATGAGCACACGGCCTCTGGAAAGGCTTCTGACGAGCACACGGCCTCTGTAAAGGCCTCTGACGAGCACACAGCCTCTGTAAAGGCCTCTGGAACTGCTGACGTCCTCGGCACTGCCACTGGCACTGCTGACGCCCTCGACACAGCCACTGGAACTGCTGACGCCCTGGACACAGCCACTGGAACTGCTGACGCCCTCGACACAGCCACTGGAACTGCTGACGCCCTGGAGACAGCCACTGGAACTGCTGACGCCCTGGATACAGCCACTGGAACTGCTGTTCTCGGCACGACCACGGGAACCTTCACTCTCGGTGCTGGCACTGGAACAGCTGCCCTCGGCACTGCCACCGGATCTGTTGCCCTTGGAGCTGACACAGGTGCTGGAACAGACAGCCTCGGAGCAAGTACTGACACGAATGTCCGAGACGCGGGAGTAGGCATGAATGTCCATTTTGCGAAAGTTCGTGGTGCAGAAATCGGGACCGACAATAGCAGCGCTGGAACCGGTCTAGAGCAAGGCACAGGGGTCGGCGGCAACGACCGGTGCGCATAATCCCCAAGCGAGGAGCTCTCCGGCTCAGACGCGGGGTCAGAAGGCGCAATGAACTCCTGTACAGGGCCAGGCGGCGCTAACAGTGCAACCGTGGAGACAAACAGCTCTAACACAGGACTAACACGGATGAGGGACTAGAGTATTTTGAAACACGACCATATACAACTAGAGGTTCGGATATGAAATTAGGGCGGTTAGAAACCGGATTATCGACATCTAGAGGTTCAGAGACGGAACTAGGGCAATTAGAAACCGGATTACCGGACGTTATATGCGCTCGCCGACGCTTGACCAAAGCGGTCCGGCTGGTGGCAAGCTGGGGATCCAGCACTTGACCAGCCAAAGCAGACCGGACAGGGCGAGTGACAAACCCCGGCTTATCCCTGACAGAGGGATCTATACCCAGCATGATCGGCTCAAATACTGAGGCATTGTATGAGGCCACACCAAAAGACACATTGGGTTCCTTTACGGGGCGAGCGTGTTCAGAAACACTGGAACCTGCGGCTTTGGTGCCCAGGAAGCCCCATGGGGAGCCAAAACAAAACTCCAGCCTTTCAAAAAACTGCCCCACGGTTCCAGCCTGGAGTACCGGCCATAGCTGGGTGGCCCAAGTTATGGCTTCACCAGTTAGGTGAAGAACTATAAAAGAAACTCTGGCATACTCGGTTTCTAGTGGAAATAAACTGAAATATCGATCACAACTATCGATGAAGGGCCGGCAACAGGCTAGATTGCCGTTGAAACGGCCGGGGAGAAACGAGAAGTCAGGAGAACCTGCCGTCTCCATATGGGCGGATTGTTATGTAATGCTGGGTAGCGAACGGAAAGGCGAGATGCACGCAGGTTGATAAATGAGGATTTATTGAACAAAAGAAAACACAGCTAACAGAAAACAGGCGAGGACCGAAAACGAGTATACAACATAAACTGGGCTGAAGCCGGAAAACGGGCATGAAACGAAAACAGAAACTGGTGTGAACAAAAACAAAGCCAAAGCCGGAAAACGGACATGAAACGAAAACGGAAACGGGTGTGAACAAAAACAAAGCCGAAGCCGGAAAACGGGCATGAAACGAAAACCAAACACAGAAGAGACTTAAATGAGCGACACCTGGAGACATTCGAGGCGCAACGGGAACGGACGGACGCGGAGGAGATCGGAAGATACGGACAGGATGAGAGCACGGATTAGACGGACAGGAAAGGCGCGTAGGGACACGACAGGCATGAGACGCATAGGGAGGCGACAGGCATGAGAAAATAATCCGCCATTAAAGTCTCTCACGGACGCGCTTAAATGGGAAGCCCCACAGCTGAGTTCAATCAGTCTGATCGCGGTGGGGCTTCCGGATAGGTCCGTGAGACGGCAGGGGCGGTGCGTACCGCCGTGGAGCATGACACACTAATTGTGCTTTCCTTAAAAACATTGTTGTTTCTTTTGATTCTACACCGTTTTGGATCTGATGTTTAGTGTAAATGTAAATGCTAAATGTCTAATTATTATAGTTACTATTATAGTAATATTATAATATTAGACTTATTTCTTATTATGCCAGTTATACTTATTTCTATGATCTTTATTTCTTCGGTGTTGCACTTACAGCGCCTCAATGCGCCACTCACAGGATTCTCAAGATGGCGGCGCCCTGTTTGGCTGCGGTTGCATGGGCTCGTGATTGTAACCGATTTACTCTCCAATATGCCCCATATAGGACGTCCGATTCAGTCAAAACTGATAGTCCGCTAATATATGAACGTCAACAGTTGCTGGATATACAGTCATTCGGTAACTTTGGCTTTGTTACTTTGTCTACTCGGAAGCTTTTGCATAGCTTTGGAGTGCTACGGCAAGACCCAGGGGCCTACGGTGCAGCAGACTCATCCAGCAACTCTAACTGACAGAGGAGCAAGTGGAGGCGTTGCAACCGTAAGCGGAAGCGGGGGCTAACTGCTAAGCTAAAAGCGAACCCTTACAAAACGCCGCTTCCATCCGTCTTTCTCTCCAATGTCCGCTCATTGGAGAACAAAATGGACCATCTACAATTGGAATTAACAACAAATCAAGAGATAAGGAAATGCTGTGCATTAATTCTGACAGAGACATGGCTTAATTCATCAATTCCGGATAACGCTGTTACTATCGAGGGGCTAACTACATTCCGTGCCGATAGGAAATACACACTCAGCGGTAAATCCCGAGGGGGTGGTTTGTGTGTTTACATAAACAAGAACTGGTGTAGTAATGCTAAGTTTGTCTCAAGCCACTGCTCACCGGACATCGAGTTTATGACTGTAAACTGCAGATCATTCAATCTGCCAAGAGAGGTTACCCTAGTTTCCATTACTGCTGTTTACGTGCCCCCTAGCACAAATACAAAGGAGGCCATGGGTGTTCTCTACCGGACAATCAGTAAGCTTCAGTCATCTAATCCAGGGGGCTTTTTCATTGTTGCTGGAGATTTTAACCAGGCTAACATGAAGACAGTTCTTACAAACTTTTACCAGCATGTTGATTGTGCAACCAGAGAAATGAACACATTGGACATGGCCTATACCAACATGAGAAATGCATTCAAGGCAGTTCCCCGCCCCCATCTTGGCTCTTCAGACCACTTATCTGTTATGCTAATCCCTGCATACAAGCCTCTGCTTATCAGAGAAAAACCTACAGTGAGGCAGGTAAGGGTGTGGCTTGAGGGGGCCATGGAGGCTCTACAGGACTGTTTTGAATGTACTGAATGGGACATGTTCAGGTCACCTGCCACCTAAAATGACCACATCAACCTTGATGAGTATGCCATGACTGTGTCAGATTACATAAACAAATGTATGGATGATGTCAGTGTCATAAAAAACATCACCACTCGGGCCAACTATAAACCATGGATGACTGATGAAGTGCCCAGAACGCTCAAGGCACGGAACTCAACCTTCAAGTCTAGCGACGAGATTGCACTGAGAACAGCAAGAGCCAACTTGAATCGCGCCATCAAACAAGCAAAGCACACCCACAGGCAAAGCGCGCCCAAATCCAGGACTATTTTTGCAACTCTACTATCTCCAGGGATATGTGGCAAGGCATACGGACTATTACAAATTACAAGTCACCCCCTCCCAGTGTGTGATGATGTGGACTTTCTAAATGATTTAAACAACTTCTTTGGGAGGTTCGAGGCATTAAATTGCTCTCTGTCAGAGGTAGCTGTTCCTCATCAGGATGAAACGGCACTCTGCCAAAACATGAACTTTATTCTTCTTTAACCATTCTTTGGTAGAATGACTTGTGTGCTTAGGAGCGTTGTTGTGCTGCATGACCCACCTTCTCTTGAGATTCAGTTCATGGACAGATGTCCTGACATTTTCCTTTAGAATTCTTTGATATAATTCAGAATTCATTGTTCCAACAATGATGGCAAGCCATCCTGTCCCAGTCAAAAAAGGCCCAAATTATGATACTACCACCACCATGTTTCGCAGATGGGATATCACAGAAAGACCACAGTCAGTAAGGTTTGGACTGAACACCTCCAGTGTCATCACCCTCAGCACAGGCTCACCACAAGGGTGTGTACTGAGCCCTTTGCTGTTCACTTTGATGACATATGACTGTGTCCCTAGGACTGCCAGTAATCATGTCATAAAGTTTGCGGACGACACTACAATGATAGGCCTCATCAAGGATAACAGTGACCTAGCCTACAGAGAGGAGGTTGAGCAGCTGGTGGGTTGGTGCAAGGTAAACAACTTGATCCTGAACGTTAATAAAACAAAAGAGATCATCATTGACTTCAGGAAAAATCAGCCCTGCCACGCTCCACTTGTCATCAACAACTCAGCTGTAGAGGTAGTAAATAGCATCAAGTTCCTGGGTGTGCACATCACTAATAACCTCACCTGGTCTGTGAACAGCACGTCATTGGTCAAGAAGGCACAGCAACGACTGCACTTCCTGCGCAGGATGAGGAGAGTCCACCTGCCCCCACCCATCCTCATTACATTCTATAGAAGCACAATAGAGAGCATTCTGACAAACTGAATCTCTGTGTGGTGTGCAGGCTGCAGTGCCTCTGACTGGAAGAATGTAAGAAGAGTGGTGAGGACAGCGGAGAAGATCATCGGGACTTCTCTCTCCTCCATACAGGACCTTGCATCGGTTCGCTGTATATCTCGGGCCAGAAACATCATCAGTGACCCCTCACATCCTCACTATGGACTGTTTTCTTTGTTGGCTTCTAGAAAGAGGTTTCGGAGCATTCTGTGCAGGACCACCAGGTTCTTTAATAGTTTCTTCCCACAGGCCATCAGACTGCTAAGTTCTGAACAGTAACGCTTCACATGCTGCTGCTATAGGTTCATCATGGCAATAGGGAACTACATGCCTTCAGCAAAATTCATTTAAACCCAGCTATTTCTGTATATATCTATAAATATGTACAAGTATATAATTTTGGAACTCTGTAGTTCACTCTTTCATTGCACTTTAATATATTTCACTGTGTATATTAGAATTCATAACTGTGTATGTTAGGATTTCATTGTCCTTTATATTATTCAGTTACTTCACCAACACCCACCCAAATGCTGCTATTAATTTCATACGTTCAACTAATGTACAAATATTTAAAAATGCTTTTTCATAATCATGTAAATTACGTGCGAGCTACTTGCAAGGAAATTTCGTTCTGTGTACACTTGTCTACTAGTTTGTCTGTCACCCTCAGCCTGCTGCCCCAGCATGCAACAGCATAGAGAATAGAACTCGCCACTACTGACTCATAAAAGGCATAGTTAAATGGTGTGGATTTCTAAAATATCACCTAACCAGACTGTCTTTCAAAAAGCTACGTTTCAGCTAGACTTTATCTAAGATCTGTTTTTAACAGGAGTTAATTCAGTTTTTTATTACAGTTCACAGCTCTCAGCAGAATTTACCCTGCATTCTGTACATTCTTCCTGAGATCTACCTCTCCCTCAGTTTCTCTGTAACAGACCCTGTGCTTAAAGTAAAGGTGGTCCAGTGTAACTGATGATGTCATTGCTGGACGTGGTGGATCAGGATAAACATTTCAGGATCTGCTGGACTGTTAGACATATGGTTCTGAGGAGAATTTGTGGTGCCTCAGAGAGCCTTGTCCCAAAATCTAGAGAAAGATAAAGGGATAGTTTGACTTTTTAGGAGGGACCTGTAGAAAAAAAGCTCTGTAACACCTGGAACTGTAGTAACTCCACCTGATCACAGAAAAACACTGAACAACAATGGTGTGCATGGCAAGGTTGCAAGGAAAAAGCCACTGCTCTCCAAAAAGAACATTGCTCCATCATCAGATTTTCACACAAGTCCTAAATGTAGATAATGAGAACCCAGATAAACAACTGAGACAACAATATTATACTTGGTCATTTATTGATTGAGAAAAATAATCCAATATTACATATTAGTGAGTGGCAAAAGTATGAGAGCCTTTGCTTTCAGTATCTGGTGTGACCCACTGTGCAGCAATAACTGCAGCTAAACGTTTCCTGTAGCTGTTGATCAGTCCTGCACACCGGCTTGGAGGAATTTTAGCCCATTCCTCCATACAGAACAGCTTCAGCTCTGGGATGTTGGTGGGTTTCTTCACAATAACTGCTCGCTTCAGGTTCGATTAAGGTCAGGACTTTGACTTGGCCATTCCAAAACATGAACTTTATTCTTCTTTAACCATTCTTTGGTAGAATGACTTGTGTGCTTAGGAGCGTTGTTGTGCTGCATGACCCACCTTCTCTTGAGATTCAGTTCATGGACAGATGTCCTGACATTTTCCTTTAGAATTCTTTGATATAATTCAGAATTCATTGTTCCAACAATGATGGCAAGCCATCCTGTCCCAGTGACCCACCTTCTCTTGAGATTCAGTTCATGGACAGATGTCCTGACATTTTCCTTTAGAATTCTTTGATATAATTCAGAATTCATTGTTCCAACAATGATGGCAAGCCATCCTGTCCCAGTTGCAGCAGAACAGGCCCAAATTATGATACTACCACCACCATGTTTCGCAGATGGGATAAGGTTCTTAAGCTGGAATGCAATGTTTTCCTTTCTCCAAACATAACGCTTTTCTTTTTAACCAAAGGCTTTCTTCTTGTAGCCTTGCCATGCACACCATTGTTGTTCAGTGTTCTTCTGATGGTGGACTCATGAACATTAACATTAGCCAATGTGAGAGAGGCCTTCAGTTGCTTAGAAGTTCTTTGTGATGTCACCAACTATTACACGCCTTGCTCTTGGAGTGATCTTTATTGGTCGACCACTCCTGGGGAGGGTAACAATGGTATTGATTTTTCTCCATTTGTACACAATTTGTCTGACTGTGGATTGGTGGAGTGCAAACTCTTTAGAGATGGTTTTGTAACCATTTCCAGCCTGATGAGCATCAACAACTCTTTTTCTGAGGTCCTCAGAAATCTTCTTTGTTCGTGCCATAATACACTTCCACAAACATGTCTTGTGAAGAGCAGACTTTGATAAATCCCTGTTCTTTAAATAAAACAGGGTGCCCACTCACACCTAATTGGCATCCCACTGATTGAAAACACCTGACTCTAATTTCATCTTAAAATTAACTGCTAATCCTAGAGGGTCACATACTTTTGCCACTCACTAATACGTAATATTGGATCATTTTGCTCAATAAATAAATGACCAAGTATAATATTTTTGTCTCATTTGTTTAATTGGGTTCTCTTTATATACTTTTAGGACTTGTGTGAAAATCTGATGATGCTTTAGGTCATATTCATGCAGAAATATAGAAAATTCTAAAGGGCTCACAAACTTTCAAGCACCACTGTAGAATAAAATCCGGGGGCACAGTGGAGCAGCAGGTAGTATTGTTACTGCAAGGCCATCTGTTTGAAAAATATTTATACAACAATCTGAAATCTATAAACCTATTTAAATTCTCATTGATTACTAATATACAGAAGTACTTAATAAAGCTCATCTACTGCCACACATCCTGTGTCATAGTTCTGCCACCTGGAACCACTCCTGGCTCAGAAGAACGCATCCACTGTCACTCAATATAAAACATCTCTAAAGCACTTGTCTTAATGTTTCTCTGACATCAAGTTAAATTTCTTTCTATAGGACCTTGTTAGACAAGAACATTGTCTTGAAGCAGTATTACATCTTTATATGACCACCTCCCAAGAAACCTTGGGAGGATCAAGACTCAAAAAGAGAACCCACCTCCTTGGGTAACATGGCATACTTACAAAATAAATTAATCTACCTAAATAATACGTTTAAAATAATAGTTTAAATACACAGAAAATATAAACAAAAGTTCAATCACACTCTAATGCTGGATGCACACCCCTGCACTAAAAATAACTCATTTTCTTATATTACCAACTAAATAATAAAAAATATTTTAAACACTGCATGGTAAAGGTGAGATTATGAATTTCCTGATTGATTAACAACCCCCATTTACCTATAGAGTATGAGTTTGTTCCAGAGAGAGCAGTGAGGCTGAAAGTGAGATTTGCATGAAGATGGCTCAGTGATCTGCTTTCTCCCAGAATAGAGCAGCACTTTCAGGACATGTTCAACTTTCTTCAGCCAAACTGACAGAAGCACAAACACACAGCACTGAATGTCCAGCTAAAGATCCTCTCTCATAACACTGATCATGATGATGAACTAGAAGAAAAGATCAGACCATGCCCAAAATCAAGCTTTATTTCAGCAGAGCTACAGGAACAGCAACAGGACACTGAGCAGAGGAAAGACAGAAATGGCAGCATTGTGTAGAATTGAAGCTCTACTGGAGATGCATGTGGAAGCAGCTCTATCTTCAATTCTATCTTGGAGCTGCTAGCCTTCACACTGGCTATTTCTGAACCAGACCTGTTGATGCTGGCCGTCATGGGAGACCATGCAGCTGAACTCCTCCCCCTTTTCCCAGACTTCTTTGCTGAGGGTCAGGGTGCTGCTGCGTCTGTAACCATCCTTCTTCTCTTCTTCTGCGCTGGTCCGAACCAGGTCCTGCTCCGCTTCTTTACCGTCTACCGTCCAGCTGACCAGCGCCCCCTTTGGAGAGTAGGCAGACAGCAGGCAGATCAGCGAGGCCGATCACTCAGACAGCTGCAGAGAGGAGGGAGGGAGCAGAGACATGGAGGGCTTCACCGTGGGACCTTCTGCACAGGAGAAACACACCATAAAGCCACATTTAGAAATGCTTCCACAACATTTCCTCCATACTGCTTATTAAACGTCCAGACTGGAAACCTTCATGTGTCTTCCATAATCAATGCAACGCTCCACACTGTTCCCACATTACTCCAGTTCAGCACAAACAACTGGAACGTTCTGTTAGCACATATTCAATAGAAAGTCTTCTTACCTTATCATTCAACACCACTGAGTGCAGCTCATCCAAATGGAGCTGATTACAGAAAGATTCATTGTTTAACACAAACAGACAGCAGCATTTATCTGGATTTACCATCAGCACAGAAACTCGTACCAATTTACACCAAACTTCATCTAACAACCAGAGACAAGCTTTAGATCACCAACCACAACTACTGTGGATTTCTTAAATGATGAATAATCACTAACTGTAGATTTATTAAATATCATTAAACTTCATTTTGTTTTCGTGAGAGTTAGTCAGTCAAGTCAAGTCAAGTCAGATTTATTTATATAGCGCTTTTTACAATGGAGCATTGTCTCAAAGCAACTTTACAAGTTTAGATTATCTCCTAATAACTACGTCCAATCCCAAATTGAGCGAGCCTAGGGCGACAGTTGCAAGGAAAAACTCCCTAGCGGGTTCTAGGAGAAGAAATCCTTGGAGACCAAGACCTCATTCAAAAAGGGACCAACCCACTTGGGCGGCGTAGATGATAAAATCTAAGAGCGAACCTAAAGTCATGGAGTCAAAGTTCGAATAGAATGTGACGTATGCACATCGACATTAAGTGGCCGGTGTCGGTATGATGATAATCTAAGAGCGAACTAAAGTCATGGAGTCAAAGTTCGAATGAATGTGAAGTATGCACATCGACATTACGTGCCCGGGTGATGAGATAAATCTAAGACGCGAAACTAAAGTCATGGAGTTCATGGTTCGAATAAAAGGTTGAATTAGCCACAGTGAGCCTCATCAGATGTTACATCATGTGTGGGGCCGGAACTGCGGAACAAGCTCGGAGAGAAAACAGAAAATTGTAATTAGTTATTGATTAAGAGCACAGTGTCTATTAAACAATCACTGATGCATGTCAATCACGATGGCATGTGTAGCATGAGACCCTGGCAGCATTAGCTATAGCAGCATAGCTAGAAAGAGGAGAACTGGTAGAAAACACAGCCAAGAGGGATCACATGAGACATTGCCAACCCCACGGGAGGCAGAAGACAGCAACTCAATGTTTCTGATCACCATAAGACTCTTTGACTATGAACCCCCAGCTCTGCCCTTAGTCTAAGGCAAGGATGCACGAGTCAAGATCACGAGGACCGAAGCCCAGTTCAGCCAGACTGACCACTCGACACTCCCGGCTAACGGACAAGGCATGCAGGCCAGACATGACTCCAGACTCCAGCCCCAGTGACCCAAGCCATGCATCCTGGTCTAAATCTAGAGAAAAGCCTGTGTAAATAAGTATGTATTTAGCCTAGACCTAAAAATTTGGAAAGTGTCTGAGTCTTGAACGAAAGTGGGAAGTTTATTCCACAGTTGGGGGGCCATGTATGAGAAAGCCTTTCCCCCTGCTGTGACTTTTTTAATTCTAGGAACTAAAAGAAGTCCTGCACGCTGTGAATGAAGTAGACGAGTTGGATTGTAAAACTCTAAGAGTTCACTCAGGTAATGTGGGGCCAGGCCATGTAGAGCTTTATAAGTTATAAGAAGTATTTTGTAATCTATGCGGAATTTGACTGGTAACCAGTGTAGTGATGATAGAATAGTAGTGATGTGATCAAATTTTCTAGTTCGAGTTAGCACCCAGGCAGCTGCATTTTGAACTAACTGAAGTTTATTTATAGATTTACTTGAGCATCCAGTAAGTAACAGTAATCCAACCTTGAGGTTATAAACGCATGAACAAGTTTCTCTGCATCATTAAAAGAGAGGATATTTCTAAGTTTAGCGATATTACATAATTGAAAAATAGCAATTCGAGTGATGCTGCTAATGTGCGCATCAAAGGAGAGATCTGAATCAAATGTGACCCCTAAGTTTTTTACAGACGGACTGAGCAATACTGGAGAGCCACCTAGATTTAGGATAGATGTAGCCAACCTGTCTCTCATAGCCTTGGGTCCCACTAATAGAACCTCAGTTTTATCTGAGTTAAGTAAGAGAAAATTAAATAACATCCAATCTTTTATTTCCTTTACACAGTCCTCAATTTTGTTGATTGTAAGGCTGTCATTAGGTTTGGCTGATATGTACAGCTGTGTATCATCTGCATAGCAGTGGAAACTAATGCCATGTTTACGAATAACTGAGTCTAGTGGCAGCATGTACAGAGAGAATAAAAGCAGGCCAAGCACTGACCCCTGAGGCACGCCATACTTCACTTTTGAGAGCTTAGACCTTAGATTATTTATATGAACAAACTGGTATCCGTTGGTTAAGTAGGATTTAAACCAGGACAGTGCTAATCACTTAATACCTTCAGTATTTTCTAGTCTGTTTAGTAAAACATCATGATCTATAGTGTCAAATGCTGCACTTAAATCTAACAGAACAAGAAAAGAAACACATCCCTTATCTGACAAGTTATTTAGTACCCTAATTAATGCTGTTTCAGTACTATGATGGGGCCTGAAGCCAGACTGAAATATTTCATAAATATCATTCCTTTGGAGGTAACTGCAGAGCTGCTGATAGACGGCTTTTTCTAAGATTTTGGACAGAAACGGTAGATTTGAAATTGGTCTATAATTAGATATCACAGAAGGGTCAAGATTGGCTTTTTTAATCAGTGGTTTGATAACGGCAGACTTAACGGCTTAGGGCACATAACCAAAGGTAAGGGATGAATTTAAAATAACTAACATTGGCTATATAATACTAGGTATTACTTGTTTGAGTAAACGTGTAGGAATTGGATCTAATAAGCATGTTGATGACTTAGACGAGCTGATCAGTGTGGATAGTTCAGTATTAGTAATTGGGGTAAAAGATTCTAATCTTGATTTACAGCTCATTAAACAGATGTCTTCACTAGTGCTGCATCTGGAAGGTTGCTGAATACTTTGGTGATGTGATGAGCATCGAGTTTTATGCCTAATGTTTTCTATGTTATCATTAAAATAAGTAATGAAATCATTACTGTTAAAATTACACAGAATGGGAGAATCACTTTCTGTGGGGATTTTTATTAATTTGCAGACTGTATTAAAAAGAAATATTGGATTATTCTTATTTTTCTCTATGATTGAAGAGAAGTATGCAGCTTTAGCTTTAGTGAGGGCATGCTTATACTCTGTCATGCTGTCCCTCCAACCAAGCTTAAACACCTCCAATTTACTATGTCTCCACTTGTGCTCTAAATGCCATGTTCTTTGCTTTAAGGTAGGGGTGTGGTCATTATACCATGGTGCTAGCCTTTTTTCCCTAATACGTTTGACCCTAGCAGGGGCAGTCATGTCCAGGGTTGAGCGAAGCACACATTCTAATTGCTCATTTACACAAGATGATTTATCTCCATAGGTGTATTAAATTTTAAGTCTGGTAGGTTTTTAATAAACGCAGCTGGAGTAGCAGATGTGATAGTGTGCTTAGTGTGATAACGAGGCAGAAGGATTTTATTTATTAGAGATAGCTCAAATACTAAAAGATAGTGATCTGAAATCGAATCACTTTGGGGGAAAACATCAAGGTTATCTATTTTGATATCAAATGTTAATATTAGATCTAAAGTATGATTACAGCGGTGGGTTGGTCCCATCACATTCTGAGTGATACCCATGGATTCTAAGATGGACTCGAAAGCAATTATAAGTGGATCCTGCTCATTGTCAAAGTGAATATTGAAATCACCTACAATTAAAGCCTTATCTGTTGACAGTAGTAAGCAGGAAAGAAACTTAGCAAATTCCTGAAGAAATTTTGAATAGGGACCAGGAGGACGGTAAATAGTGATAAGCTGAAAAGAGTAGGGTTTTGACTTCCATAACGATGGATCAGTCACGTTAAGAATCAGTATTTCAAAAGAATTAGCCTTGTAATGGGATTTAGCTGCTAACTCTTTGTCAAAAATGCCTCCCCCTCGACCATTAGGACGAGGGTGATTAGCATGACTGTATCCAGGAGGTGAGGCTTCATTTAAGGCTAAATATTCATCAGGTCTAATCCAAGTCACAGAGAGCGTGTAAGCGTTTATCAGTGATCATTTCATTTTTAATTACTGCTTTGTTTGTAAGTGATCTAATGTTAAGTAATCCTAGCTTTAGTCTAATGTTGTTATTTCTTTGGCAGCTATCTGTGTTTATATTAATGAGGTTATTAAAACAGACTTTTTGAGAGCGTTTACATTTAGGGCAGATGCGGGTAACAGACACAGTTTCAATAATGTGAGTTCTGGGTGACGGTGCATGGCTACCAGCAGACAGTTGGTTAAGCCGGTCTGTCTGCTGCCTGACCCCTGCTCTGGACAGTCAGCCGCAAATCAATCGGACCATAAGACTATGGGCAATGTTGCAGGAGATGAGAGCAGCACCCTCCTGAGTGGGATGGACACCGTCCCATCCTAAAAGGCCAGGCTTACCCTCACACTACAGCACACTACAGCATCGGACATGGCCTTCGCCACGCTAACCACCTCTACAAAATTAGCCTTAGTAACCTCTGACTGACGAAGGTGTATATCATTAGCCCCTACATGAATAACTATCCTAGAGAATCTGCGGCTCTCGAGTTCACTAAGACTCGTTACAATGTCCGGCACTCTGGCTCCGGGGATACAGATAACTCTAGTTGCTGGTGTCCCTAAAGGCGTAGCAAGTTTCACGTGTCATAAAATAGAGCTCAGAGCTCTTTCAACAGGCTGCTCAGTGGGTGTTTCACTGAGGAGGGCAAACCTGTTGGACACGTGAACAGGTAAAGAGTGGTGCTCTCGTGGACTAGCCTTACGACTACGTCGCCGAACCGTCACCCACTTGCCAGGCTGCGAGGACTCTGCCGGGCTCTAACTTCGCCTTGCCATCCAGATATGCTCAGCTAGGAGACTGAGCTAGGCCTTCTCTAAGTGTCTGGAATGCGCGATCTTAAAAACTAACAATCTCTCAGTCAGACTGGTACAAGCCTCCAACCTATCACAAGTAAAATTTACAGTAATGACGGAGGAAGAATAGCTAAACATGCCACACTCGGCACAGGCAACAAGCACAGCAGAAGCCATGTTAATACAATTAATGAATTAAAGGTACTTAGCTTCGGGTGGTGTTGTGGGGTGCCGAGTGAAGATCTGCAGCCGATGGTCCAATGCAATGCTCGATTAAAGTGTTAGTACAAGTTAAGTCAACACAAAACGTCACTAAAAAACTAAGTCTCAGAAAGAAAGTGGGAAAAGACTGTAAAAAAGTTATAAAAACACACACTACTGCGACGAAGACGCAACTCTGGTTATTAGCTAATGGCTAACTACTGCGAACACAAGCCGGTATGCCTGTAGAGTTACTAAATAACGATTAGCGGCAAAAAAAATATATATATATATATAATCCGCCGGTACGAGAATTGGGTATCAACAATTTAAGTTAAAAATATACACCTTACAATTCTATTTATTTTATACTACACTTAAATCGACAATAATTATTATTAGTGGTATTATACAGAATTAAATATCATAAGAATTAAGGACACTTACTCACGATGACTTTGGTTCCTCCACCAAAAGTTCTCCAAAGTGATACATTCTAATGAAACTGTTGTACAAACCCTCTCTGTCACACTACAGTGAACACACACACACACACACACACACACTTTGCATTAGCAGTCCATGCTTCAGTGCTCTGTCAGTGTTTATAGCTCTGGGGGTTGAACACTTCATGACTGAGATCTGCTGCCCAGCAACTTCACCCACAGCAACCATGGCTTTGATCTCCATCTTCATCTGCACACTGGCCCTCTGCACTCAAGGTGACAGCATGCTTTCTATTTTACTGCTGAGGGGGCACTGCCATGTGAAGTAGCTCCACTAGATGAACTTCAACCTCAGCATCATTATTCATGTAGCTAACATCTGTATTCTTCTTATTGTTTCAGGATCCAGAGGTCAGGTGACTGTGACTCAGAGTCCTGCAGAAAGAGCTGTTAGTCCAGGAGATTCAGTCACCATCAGCTGTAAAACCAGTCCTGCTGTTTACCGCTGGGGTGGCTATGACTATTTAGCTTGGTATCATCAGAAGGCTGGAGATTCTCCTAAACTCCTGATCTTCGACACTTACAGAAGACAAACAGGAGTTTCCGATCGTTTCAGTGGCAGTGGATCTGGATCTGATTTCACCCTGACCATCAGTCGAATCCAGACTCATGATGGAGGACTTTATTACTGTCATAGTGCACATAGTGGCCCTGCATACACACAGTGTTAGAGCGTCGTACAAAAACCTGGGTGAGTGTGACTGTACAGAGACTGCACTGCTGCAGCTGGGAGAGACTGCAGGTGCTGAGGGGAGGATGTGATACAGCACAATCACACACACACACACATACAAACCAGGTACTTATCATAAGTATCTATTTATTACAGTAATCCCACATAGTTTCAAAGCAGATCAGAAAAACATTTTATTTATTTTAATTTCACTAGAGCAATTATTAAGGCAACACCTTTAACCCTCAAAGGCTACATGTTTCATTTTTTTAATGCTATTTAAATCATTGTGAAAAGATAAACCATCATTAAAAAAACATAAAATGACATATGTGATAAAGTGATAATGCAGTAATAATGCAGCACTGTGCTAATAAGTTTTTTTTTTAATCTCTTCTTATCATTGCTGTCCTCTGATGAACACTGAATCAGATGTACAGTGTTAGTAAAAATTATTCACCCCCTGTCATTATGTCTCTTCCTTTGCTGAGATGCAATATTACATTTCAATATATTAGAAAGTTTTTTTATTAATATTTAATCCCCTATTTGTTCTAAATTAAGAGTAGTGTTTACTTTTCTTCAGCTCACACACTAAATTTGGTAATTTTATGGATGTTCTGTTTAACTTCAATCTATTTTCTGTTCAATCCTGGCCAGGTGCCCTATCATTCTGAGAGGTACTGTCCCTAATTTCAGAATAAGGTCATGATAATCCCCCAACCTCCCTTCAGGTACTCTCATACATTATTTAATTTCCAGCATATAAAAATTTCTCAAGGCTAAATCTATGACTCCACCATTTTGTTCTTGATTATGCTGACTTCACTACACTTCTACTTATTTGATTCCACATTCACAATGCACCTCTACATAAAGGTAACAAAGAATAATAAAAGCATAATAATCAATCAAAGTCATCATGAAGTGGCTGCAGAAAAGGTTCAACTTGCCTGTCTGGAGTTCAACCTCTTAGCTGTCTGGATGTACAGCAGATTTTTGTGATCTGTACAGACGATGAAAGGCCACATGGCTCCCTCTAGCCAGTGTCTCCATTCCTCTAATGCCAGTTTCACCACGAGTAGCTCATGATTGCCCATGTCATAGTTAGCAAGGGATGAGTGCCATGGCACAGGGATGGAGTGAACAGTTCCATCAAAAATTTAAAAGCCATCTTCTGTGGACCAGATGAAAGAGACATTAAGGCAAGTCAAGTGTGTTATAGGCATCACAATCTTACTGTAATTCCTGATCTCCTGTAAATGTTGGCAAACCCTATGAAGTGTTGCAGGTCCTTGTGGTTGGAGTAAGGAGGCCACTACTGCTCGCACCTTGGTTGGGTCTGTCCGAATTCTGCCTGGCTCATTAATACATTCCAGGAAGGCCACCCAGCAATCAGCCATGCTCCATTTAGCAAGGGGCTCAGAGCATGGCTGATTGATGGGTGGCCTTCCTGGAATGTATTGGAATCGGAATGTATGTAATTGCCCTCTGATGATCAGCATGTGTGTGGAGAACAAGCTGCTGTGATCCATTGGCTTGTAGGAGAAGGCGCTTCTTGAGTGCTGAATTTCATCACTGAAACCAGATGCTGCCAAAAATGGCCCAGACACACAAACAGAAACACAGACAACATACAAGCACACTAGGAAAACACGGGGGGTAAAGCCGTTCACAGGACACCCCCCTAAGATAACTATGTTTGTGTCATCTAGAATTCCTATGATCAAAATTCTATCACTAGCTCACTCTAATGAATCAGAAGAATAGATAAACATGCCACAATCTGCAGAGGTTAATTGTGCAGCAGAAGCCATATAAAAATGTATAAATGAGAAGTGAGACGTACTTATCTTCAATTGTAGTGTGGAAAGCAGACTAAAGATACCACCTCAGAGGATTCAGCAGTAAGCAGAACAGAATTTGTAAATCTTCATCCTCTAACCTACTTGTTGTCTCACGCACCAGACTTTCCAATGGGGGAAGGCAGGGCCTTCAGTGCCATGGTTCGCAAACTCTGAACTCTCTTCCTCAGACTCCCTGCAACTGCTTTTCTTCTTCTATTTTTTCATCCCATTTCAAGAGCTTTCTTTTTCACAAACATTTCTCTTCCAGACAGAAAGACAGAAATGTTAGCGTTGTGTATTATTGAAGCTCTATTGGAGATGCATGTGGAAGCAGCTCTATCTTCAATTCTATCTTGGAGCTGCTAGCCTTCACACTGGCTATTTCTGAACCAGACCTGTTGATGCTGGCCATAATGGGAGACCTTGCAGCTGAACTCCTCCCCTTTTTCCCAGACTGCTTTGCTGAAGGTCAGGGTGCTGCTGCATCTGTAACTGTTCTTCTTCTCTTCTTCTGCGCTGGTCAGAACCCGCTCCTGCTCCACCTCTTTACCGTCCACCATCCAGCTGACCAGCGCCCCCTGTGGAGAGTAGGCAGACAGCAGGCAGAGCAGCGAGGCCGATCCCTCAGACAGCTGCAGAGAGGAGGGAGGGAGCAGAGACACGGAGGGCTTCACTGTGGGACTTACTGCATAGAAGAAACACACCATAAAGCCACATTTAGGTGATTACAGAGAGATTCAAGTCAAGTCAAGTCAGATCTATTTATATAGCACTTTTTACAATGGAGCATTGTCTCAAAGCAACTGTACAAGTTTAGATTATCTCCCAATATCGACGTCCAATCCCAAATTGAGCAAGCCTAGGGCGACAGTGGCAAGAAAAAACTCCCGAAGTGTTATGAGGAAGAAACCTTGGGAGGACCAAGACTCAAAAAGGGACCCAACCTCCGTGGGCGGCATAGATGATAAATCTAAGAATGAAACTAAAGTCATGAAGTCATACTTCAAATGAAATGTGAAATCTGCACATCGGCATTAAGTAGTCCGATATACAGTCACTCTAGGATCCTGAGTCTAAGCAGGAAAGTCATTGGCGCCAATTCAACCCCAGCCAACTGGAGGAAGGTGAGGGTTACTGCCCTCCAGTGTGGCCTGGGTATGATGGGACTGGAGCTTATGATGGAAGCAGCTTGAGTGAAGCTGAAGCAGATGAACATCATGTGTGGGGCTGAAACTGGTACCGGAACACAGCTCGGAGAGAAAACAGTAAATGCCATTAGTTATTGATTAAGAGCACAGTGTCTATTAACAATCACTGTTTCCATGTGTAGCATGAGACCCCGGGAGCGTTAGCTATAGCAGCATAGCTAGAAAGAGGAGAACTGGTAGGTAACTCAGCCAAGAGGGATCACATGAGACGTCGGAAACCCAACGGTAGGCAGAAGACAGCAACCCAATGTCTCTGATCACCATAAGTCTCTTTGACTATGAACCCCCAGCTCTGCCCCTTAGTCTAAGGCAAGGATGCATGAGTCAAGATCAAGAGGACCGAAGCCCAGTTCAGCCAGACCGCCCACCCGACACTCCTGGCTAACGGACGAGGCAGGCAGGCTAGACATGACTCCAGACTCTGGCCCCAGTGACCTAAGCCATGCATCCCAGTCTAAATCTAGCCAAAATCCTGCGTAAATAAGTATGTTCTTAGCCTAGACTTAAAATTTTGGAGAGTGTCTGAGTCTCGAATGAAAGTGAATAGTTTATTCCATAGTTGGGGGGCCATGTATGAGAAAGCCATTCCTCCTCCTGTGTGTGCTGCACCCTGCGAACGAAGTAGACGAGCTGGATTGTATAACTCTAAGAGGTCACTCAGATAATCTGGGGCCAGGCCATGTAGAGCTTTATAAATTATAAGAAGTATTTTGTAATGAATGCTGAATTTATTTGGTAACCAGTGTAGTGATGATAGAACAGGAGTGATATGATCAAATTGTCTAGTTCGAGTTAACACTCGGGGGGGGGGCTGCATTCTGAACTAATTGAAGTTTATTTATAGATTTCCTAGAGCATCCAGTAAGTAATTCTTTGGTAATTCTGGATATAGTTTTAAATGAAAAAAAAGTTTCCTAGCAGTTATTGGTGTCTTGACATGAATCTCCTAAAGGATGAGCTTTTTTGCACAAGCTTTGTGTCCTTCTGGGAAGTGTGGAGAACAAAAAAGACAACATTTGATAATCTGAACACTTGGTGGGATGCAGAAAAAGCACAAATAAAAGTCTTCTGTACAGAATTTGCTGCACATTCAAAAGCATTTAAACAGTACTGTTAGAAATGTGGAGAGGGAGTTGCTAACATTAGAATCAGAACTAATTAGTAAACATAGTGTAGGCACCAAGAACAGATGCGAAAATAAGAAGCACTTGTTAAGCTTCTTCTTGCAAGAGCAGGCAAAGAAAGCGCTGATAAAAGCAAGAAGGGAGATCATTAAATACATGGATACTCCGAGCACTTTCTTTTTTAACCTGCAAAAAAAAGTGAGACCGCAAAATAATATGCTGTACCTCCAACGTGCTGATGGGAGCATGACTGCAGACCCAGGTGAAATGAGGAGGGTCCTGTGCTGAGCAACTGTATACAGAACTGCCGAGGCTACGAGAGACTCACCATGAAGCTCTGGAGGCAGAGCTGGAACTGCATGAACTAAGTTCAGCTATTAAACAGCTTTCTCCTGGACGGGCACCAGGTATTGATGGACTTCCTGCGGACTTTTATAAACATTTTTGGGAACTTTTAGCAGAAGACCTGCTTGATGTCTTTAAATGTTGGTTTTATAATGGACGGTTGCCAACAAGCTGCACAAGGGCTGTACTTTCACTCCTCCCAAAGAAAGGAGACTTGGGACTTTAAAAAAAAAATGGAGACCTGTGTCACTTTTATGCACAGATTATAAGATTTTGAAATTTGAAACAGATGGACCTATCAAAAACGACATTTTATCTGTCAGTTTTAAAAGTTTGGTCCCCAATTTTAGGTTTCAGTCGAGACGAGGATGACCCAGGTCTTTTAAAAGAAGAACCACTGTTTTTTAACCCCTGTTTTCCTTTCCCTTTTTTAACCCCATCATCCTTTCCCTTTGCTCCAGATCTCTGCCACAGTGGGGGAATTTCAAGAGAAAAAGGGAGCACTGCTGAACCTAAGGACACCAAAGCTGACAGAATTCCATGAAGCCTCCAAAAAGGCACTGTACACTGTTTGTGTCAAAGTGTTGTACATGGAATCTCTTGTTGGGCTGAAAGAAACAAATTGGTCTGGATTACTGGCCCTGAGTTTTTCTCCATGTGGTTGCTGGAGGTCCCTTTATAAACCACCCATGGAAAAACGCACGGCAGGTCTGCAGTGGAGGATCATACATGGAGCCGTGGCAACCAAAAAACACATGGTACATCTCGACCCCACTGAAAGAGAAGACTGCCCCTTCTGTGGATCAGAGGAAATGCTCAAACGTCTCTTTTTAAGCTGCCAAAGGCTCACTCATATTTTTACCTTGTTAAAGAGCTGGGTAATAGCCTTTGGAATTTTATAGACTGATGGCTTGTTTGCGTTTGGGTCAAAATATAGTGTGTCCCAGAAAAAGACAATCTGTCTGATAAATTTCTTGATAGGTCAAACGAAAAAGGCGATCTGGCTCACCAGGAGAAATAAAATTCAGAGGAGTGGTTCTACAGATTCAAAAGAAATGCTAAGTGCCTTGGTTAAAGCAAGACTGAAAATATAATTTGCTTTTTATAAAATGACCCATAGGCTGAATGAATTTGATGAGAAATGGGCACAGAATGGAGTTTTATGTGATGCGGTTGATAGACTCTTAATTTTACAGATTTAAACTGCTGGGAGTTTTATACTTTTAAAAAAACAGAATGTCTAATAGATCTTAATGCTATGTTGTGATGTGATTTTGAAGAAAATATTATTGACATTTTTGTATTGGCATCCTGCTTTAAATATTACAAGACTTTTAGTTATATAAGACTGGTTTAAGGACACTACTTATTGGTGGTTTTATAAAGGGTATATGATGTTGCTGATTGATTTTTATACTCTCTACGTGGTTTTATTTACAATAGTTACATAACTAATGAGTTGTCGTATACATTGATGCATCTGTATTACCTTTTATTCTTGTATAACTAATTTAAGAGTACAATAAATGTCATGTCAAAGTCTCTCTCTCTCTCTCTCTCTCTCTCTCTGTCTGTCTGTCTGTCTCTCTCTCTCTCTCTCTCTCTCTCTCTCTCTCTCTCTCTCTCTCTGTTGCATGCTGGGAGGTGTGTGTGGAGTGTGTGTGTGTGTGAGAGCGACTGGTTTTTAACTTTCGAAACCTTTTCTATCTTTACTAGTTGTTTGTTTTTGCTACATAAACAGTAGAGATAATCCATATTGAATTATATCACTGTGTACAAGTCATTTTTCGTGAAAAACAAAGCGGCATGTACAGCTGTTTGTTCCCATGGCGGAGTGTGAGAATGGCGGTTCACCTGAACGGTGAAGCCCATCATTTCTCACTCCATCACGGGATAAGGTGTGAGGTGAGTCACGAGGTAGGGGAGGTCTTGTTAGCGGTAAGGGAGAAGGTCGGGTGTGAGAATATCATCTCTGCCTCACGGATGAACAAAGAAGTGCTCATGTTTATGAATGAGCCCTCATTAGATATCTCTTTCAAAGTTCAATATGAGGGAAGATCGTACATGCTGTACGCCAGGACCGGGGTCATGACATGTTTTGAATGCGGAGACATCGGGCATAAAAATTCAACTGCCCTCATAAAGGGCAGGAAAAAGAGGAGGCAGGGCCTAGTGGGGTCAGGGCAGAGAAGCAAGCTGAGGGAAGCAGTAGTGTGGGGCAGTCAGGTACTGCCAGGGGGCAGGATACTGGTTCACCCACAGCAAAGGAGAAAACAGAATCAACTGGAGAACACAGAGGAAAGGAACAAGGAAATAAAAGAAAAGTAAATGATAAACAGATAACTGACTCTAAGAGGCAGGCTTCAGCAGAGAACAGTGTGATAGGGTATACAGAAGGATCTCAAACAGAGAAGGAAGGAGGTTCAGCTAGTGTGGTGTGGCCAGGAAATGCAGTAGGGCTAAACAGTCAGAGGGTTTGAGGGGGTCAGACAGGGTAGGAGAGTCAAGCAGTGCGGAGAGGTCAGACAGCATGGGAGGGCCAGAGGAGTCAGATAATGTACGAAGGTCAGAGGGCTTGGGAGGGATAGATAAGGAGAAGGGTCTGCAAGTGTGAATAGTGCGGAGGGGTCAGTAGGCAGAGCAGAACAGGAGGAGGCGGAAATGCAAGATGACAAGATACAGGATGACAATTTGTCAGACTATTCGGACATCAGCACTTCTAAAATAGAGGGTCAACAGCTTTACACGCTCAGAGAAATCAATAACTTTCTTGATGAAACATTTGGCCAAGCAGTTGATGTTAGAAATTATTTCTCAGATGTCAACAAATTCATAGTCTGTAAAAAATGCTCAACGCACTGCAAATTTAGAAGAACTCGATCTAAGAAAGAGATACAGGTTGAAAAACCACTTAAAGAAATTACGTAGAGGAAAATGTCCCTCTATGTTAAAAGTTAAAATAAAATAACCATGAAGACGCCACATATGGATTCTCTCTTTTTCCACACTGTTTCTATCTGTATCCTTCTCGTCTCTCTCTACTCTTCTATGGAGAAGTCACTAAACATAAACGAAGGAAGACACAAACACAGAAGAGCAGTAGTAGGGACAGTAACAAAGCATAAAAATTTGGATGTAGTTTTTCTACAAGAAACTCACAGTGATAAAGAGAATGAGACAGAGTGGACAATTTGGAGGGAGGGAAAATCTTTCTTTAGCCACGGCTCCAATGTCAGTGCTGGGGTAGCTATTTTATTTCATACAAGGCTAGAGGTTTCTAAAATTCAGGTCTCTGAATTAAAGCAGGGGAGAGTTTTAATGGTACAGGCTGAAATAAAGGGGATAAATTTTACTTTTTGAAATATTTATGCAGCTACTAACAGCAGAGAACGAGTACAGCTTTTTCAAACTTTAAACAAAACATTATCACGGGTCACATCATCTCTAGTGGTAATGGTAGGGGACTGGAACTGCACCATAGATTTCACTCTGGACAGGAACAGCGAAGAACCACACCCACAGTCAGCTAGAGTACTGGGAGATGTCATCAGACACAACAGGCTAGTTGATGTGAGGAGAGAAAGAAATCAGGATAGAAAACAATATACATGGGTTAAAGTCACTGACAGCAGGGTCTCAGCAGCAAGATTAGATCGTTTTTATATTACAAAAACTGACAGGAAAAGAGTTTTTAAAGCAAAAATTTTCCCTAATGGGTTTTCAAATCACCATCTAACAACCTTAGGTCTTCTTCTGACTGATAGCCAAAAGAAAAAAAAAAGGCTCCTACTGGCACTTTAGCACTAAGCTATTACAAGATGAATGGTTCTGTAGGCCGTTTAGTGCATTCTGGGAGGGATGGAGAGAAAGAAAAGGGGATTTTAACAGTTTAATTTCTTGGTGGGAGGTGGGAAAAACACAAATTAGAGTATTTTGTCAGAAATATACAATGGATGCAGAAAATACAATAAAGCAAACCACTGAGGAGATTGAAACAGTAATTTACTACACAGAGAAGAAAGCGATGAGCGGAAATAGATTTAAAGATCTCCTGAATGAAAAAAGAAAGATTTTAAGTTCTTATCTCCATGAACAGTCCAAAGCAGCACTGATTAAATCAAGAATTTCCCACGTAAAAGACATGGATGCTCCGAGTGCCTTCTTTTTTAACCTCCAGGGAAGAATGAAAAGAAAGAATCAAATGGAATACCTCACGCAACCAGACGGAACCAACACAACAGAGGACACAGAGATGAGAAGAATGGCTGTAGATTTCTACACAGAGCTCTATAGTGCTAAGAAGAGTGACCCAACCTGCAGGACTGCACTTCTAAAGGACCTATCCAAAATATCAGTAGAACAAATAAGTATGCTTGACACAGGCCTGGAACTGCAGGAGCTCACCACCGCTGTGCAGCAGCTCTTAGCTGGACGCGCACCAGGTATAGGCGGAATACAGAGCGAGTTTTATAAACATTTCTGGGGTCTGCAAAATGACCAAAATCACCAAAATGATGGACTTGAGGTAAGGTGGCACTTGGAAAACAGCGGATGATCTGTGTGCAGAGACTGGGGTACACTCTAGCCGCTTGATGCAGAGGTTGTTGGAAGAGATCATCTCAGCGCCACCTTCATGTTTCAGGGAGGCCTTGGGTCAGAACTGTGGATAAGATCCACAACCTCTTCCATCGCTACACATCTCAGCACCAGTGGATCAGCAACATCTAGAGAACAGAGCTCTCCTTTCTTTTAACACTCCACAATTAACGACACTCAAATATGCTTAAAAAAAATCATTGTACAGCATCTTCGTGAAGGTCTTTCACAAAGGTTCTCTAGCCGGAATAAAGGAGTCCTGGTGGTCCGGATGGCTGATCCTAGACTCTTCCCCAAAAGGCTGCTGGAAATCCCTGTACAAGCCGCCCATAGAGAAGCGCACAGAGGATCTGCAGTGGTGGATAGTACACAGGATAATGGCTACAAACAGACACGTGGCGCACATTGACCCCTCTAGAAGTAGCGAATGTCCCTTCTGTAGTAGTGAAGAAACCCTGGATCACTTGTTTCTACACTGTCAGAGACTACACAGATTACTTTTATTACTTAGAGATTGGTGCAGGGAATTTGGTGCCATTTGCACAGAAAACCTTTATATGTTCAGCCCAAAGTACACAGTCTCACACAAGAAATCTGTTGTTTTAATTAACTACCTCTTAGGTCAGGCCAAGCTAGTTATCTGGCTAACTAGGAAAAACAAAATACAGGGGAGTGGCACCTTGGACGCAGAAATAATGTTGAAAACTCTAGTTAAAGTCAGACTCAAGATAGAGTTTGCATTTTTTAAACTGACCCATAGGATGCAGGAGTTCAGTGAGGTATGGGGACAAGGTGGGGTTTTATGCTCATTAGATAATCAAGTTTTAAGGCTTCATTTGTAAATATGATGTTCTATGTCTGTACGAGCGCTTTTTTAATTGAATGAGATGATTTTAATGTTTTTGATTTTTGTTTCATAAATCAAATGTTTTTTTTTTGTTATCTTGAATAAAAAGGTTTAAAAGTAGATTTCTAAAGAAGGTTCTTCTTTTTTATACGCACGGTTTGAAATCCCGCTTGTATTTGAAATTACTGTAAAATAAAATCAAGTTAAAAGTCAAAGTCTCTCTCTCTCTCTCTCTCTCTCTCTCTCTCTCTGTCAGGTTTCTTGCAGTTTTTTAAGCATATCTTTTCCAACATCTTGGTTAAGCATTGTTCATAACATCTTGGTTAAGCATTGTTTGGTGGTGTGAGTGAGTAGAAAATAAAGTGTGTGTGTGTGTGTGTCTGTGTGTGTGTGTGTGTGTGTGTGTGTGTGTGTGTGTGTGTGTGTGTGTGTGTGTGTGTGCTATAGCTATAGTAATGTAATGCAATAGTAATGTTTCTAGATACAGTGGAGAAGGCAAACGAGTTAATTAAAAACGGTTTCGTGTTAAATGACCAACTAGTGTTTGTCCAGCCTCTAAGTGCTCCAGCCAAGAAAATTAGTTCCTCAAATGTTCCTCTTTTTATTAAGGATGAATTAATTATACAGGAACTATCTCGGAATGGTAAAGTTGTGTCACCAGTCAGGAAAGTTTTCCTCGGATGTAAATCCCCGTTAATGAAACACCTCGTACCTTTCAGGCAATTCACTTATATGGTTCTTAAATATGCAGAGGAGGAACTGAATCTAACATTGAAATTTAGAGTCGAAGGCTTTGATTATACAAGCTACACCACTTCAGATACTAACATGAGGTGCTTTAGATGTAAATATTAGTGACATTTACAATAGCCGACTCCAGAAAAAGGCTACTTGCATTTCAAAGGACACTACACATCCCGGACACTGTTTGTTCTCCCCCCTCCCCTCCAACAAGAGATTTCGCCAATTACAAACAAAGACCAACAGGTTTAAATACATCTTTTATCCTCAGGCTGTGAAAGCCATCACCCCTCATCCGACCATCACATCCTGTATGTGTATGTATATATATGTATATTTCTTTCTTGTACATAATTTTTGTATTCTGTAAAACTACTTAAATTTTGTTAGATTTGTAAATTTTTAAATATTCGTGTTGTAATACTGCTGCCTTACAGAGGATGCTAAACCCAATTTCACTGCTTAAAAATTGTAACACTGTTTACTCAGTGACAATAAACCTGTTCTATTCTATTCTATTCTATTCTATTCTATTCTATTCATTCACGATGTCAAGCATTTTAGAAGGGAAGGGGTCTTCAATGCAACTGGAAAGATACTGACCAAACTGCACAAACTTAGTAATGATGATGATGAGTTTTAATCCCTGTTTTAAAATGGCCCATGTCGTTACTGCCCGGTGGCCGTTTATTATTTTTATGGGAGTCATTAAGATAGCAACTAAACTAAACATTAATGGAGCAAGGGACTATGGAAAGAGAGCAACTTTTTATGAACTAGCGAAACAGAAGCGTGCTGATGTGTTTTTCCTCCAGGAAACACACAGTGACGTCACTAATGCTGCTCAATGGGGTATGGAATGGAAGTGGCTGGCAATACTAAGTCATAGCCCAAATATTAGCAAAGGCAGTGGAGTAGCAATTTTATTTACGAAAAATGTCCCTTGCTCATATACAGTTATTGAGGTTTTACCCGGGAGACTGCTGAAAGTAAAAGCCAGTTATGAAAATGAGGCCTTTGTTTTTATTTGTGTCTTTGCTCCTACTATTGGAGCTGAAAGGGTGTCCTTTTTTGATAAGTTGAGTGCTGTAATCGCGGACTGTGATTCTACAGATTTTTTAGTTTTGGGTGGAGATTTTAATTGTACAGCAGATAATCTGGACAGGCATCATTTGGAGCCATATGCTGCCTCCCGCAGGCGGCTATGTGAGCTATTAGAGACCCATGACTTGTGTGACATATGGAGGGCACTACATGATAAAAAAGACAGTATACATGGACACATACCAAAGATAATGCACTCTCATTGGCAAGGCTTGACAGATTTTATGGTCTGTTTTTATGCACTGTTTTATTTCTCCCGTTGGTTTTTCTGATCATTTTATGGTTCAGTGCAATATTAGTAAAAGAAATGTAAAGCCTAAGAGTGCATACTGGCATTTTAATACAGCACTTTTAGATGATGCTAATTTTAAGGGAATCTTTTACCTTCTTTTGGGATGTTTTCAGAACACAAAAAAACATCTTTTAATTCTTTGCAACAATGGTGGGACGTAGTGAAAGTACAAATTAAAATATTCTGCCAACAGTACACTTTCAATGTTACTAGACTTTAGACTTTAGACTTTAGACTTTATTTGTCACGTACATTGTTAAACACAGTACAACTTGCAGTGAAATGCTTCTTTGCAACGCAAATGTGCACTATTACTGGAAAATAAAAAAATATGTACATGTGTATATATATATATATATAAATATTAAAGTAAAATAATAAAGATAAAATGGGAATGAAATGAGAATTTAACAAGATAAAAGAGGAAATAGCAGCAATTAACAATACTGATGTTTGATTTTGTAAAGTGCGGTAGTGTAGTGTGAGGTGGATGCGGTGACTTATATGATAGTGTCCTGATTAAAAGTTCGAATGGCCTGCGGAAAGAAACTCCTCCTCATCCTCTCTGTCTTGGTCTTGAGGGCACGGTAGCGCTTCCCAGACCTCAGCAGGGAGAAGAGTCCATAATTGGGATGGCTTGGGTCCTTCACTATGTTCTGGGCCCTGGTATGGCACCGCTTGTTGTAGATGGTCTGCAGACCAGGGAGCTCTGTGTGTGTGATGCGTTCGGCTGATCGCACCACCTTCTGGAGAGCTTGCGTATCTGCACGGTGCTGTTCCCGAACCAGGCTGTGATGTTTCCAGTTAGGATGCTTTCAATGATGCAGGTGTAGAAGTTCTTCAGTACCTTGTCAGATAGTCTGAAGTCCCTCAAGCGTCTGAGATGGTAGAGACGCTGTCGGCCCTTCTTCACCAGGCAGGTGATGTGTTGTGTCCATGTCAGGTCATGTGTGATATGCACCCCGAGGTATCTGAAGCTGTCCACCCTTTCTACCTCTGCTCCCCGGATTCGAACCGGCTGGTAGTGTCTCTCCTGCCTCTTTGCGAAGTCCACGATCAGCTCCTACATCTTGTTCACGTTTATGAGCAGATTGTTCGTCTGGCACCAAATCTCCAGGTTTAGAATCTCCTCAAGATAGGCCTGCTCATTGTTGTTGGAGATCAGGCCCATCACAACGGTGTCATTGGCAAACTTGACTATGGTGGTAGAGTTGGAGGCGGCGGTGCAGTCGTGGGTGTACAGAGAGTACAGGAGAGGACTCAGTACACATCCCTGGGGTGCTCCGGTGCTGAGAGCTAGGGGTGGCGAGGTGTGCTTCCCCACTCTCACTGACTGTGTTGACAGGAAGCTGACCTGTTTGACAGGAAGCTGGAGATCCATCTGCACAGTGGTGGGTTGACGCCGAGGTTCTCCAGCTTGTCGGTGAGTTTGGAGGGCAAATCCTTGTTAAATGCTGAGCTGAAGTCGACAAAAAGCATTTTAACGTAATTTCCTCTCCCTGTGTCAGGTGCCTGAGTGCTGTGTGTACAGATGATTGATTGCGTCATCTGTGGAACTTTTCTGTCTGTAAGCGAACTGTAGTGGGTCCAGTGTTGTAGGTAGAGTGGATGTGATGAAGTTCCTGATGAGTCTCTCGAAGCACTTCATCACAATGGGCGTCAGAGCAATGGGTCGGTAGTCATTCAGGCAGGCAGGTTGCTATTTCTTTGGTACGGGTACGATGACAGACTTTTTGAAGCACTCAGGTACTGTGGACTGTTCCAGGGACATGCTGAAGATTGTTGTGAACACAGGTGCGAGCTGGTCTGTGCAGGCTTTCAGGACTCGTCCGGGGATGCCGTCTGGTCCTGCTGCCTTCCTGGTGTTCACTCTCTTGAATGTCCTTTGTACGTCATGCTCTGTGATAACAAGGACGTTAGAGCTCCTTGCAGGTGTGAGTTGTTTTAAGTCCGTGCCACAGGTCTCTAGAGCCACTCTGTTGGAACTGTGTCTCTAGTTTCCTCCCGTAACTCCGTTTAGCATCTTTCACTGCTCTGCGCACACTGTAAGACGCGGACTTGTAGTCTTTCATGTCGCCACTGATGAGTGCAGCGTTATAGGCAGCAGTTTGGGATCTCAGAGCATCGCGGATGGTTTTATCCACCCACTCGCCAGGGAGGCGTTCTGCCCTCGTTATCACTGATGGTGATCTGTAGTCTTTCATTGTTTTAAGTCCGTTGACCACAGGGTCTCTAGAGCCACTCTGTTGGAACTGTGTCTCTAGTTTCCTCCCGTTACCTCCGTTTAGAGCCACTATCACTGCTCTAACGCACCACTGTAAGACGCGGACTTGTACTTCTCCATGTCGACGCTGATGAGTGCGAGGTTATAGAGCAGCAGTTCGGATCTCAGAGCATCACAGATGGTTTTATCCACCCACGGTTTCTGATTTGGAAATTTCCGGATGGAGGGTCTTTTGAACCGTATCATCTATTAATTTACCGATGAATCCACAACTTACTTACTTCCATAAACATATTGACATCATCAGAGCTAGACTTGAACATTTCCCAGTCTACGTCATCCAGCGCGTCCTGTAGAGCAGCTTCTGATTGGTCCGACCAGCGCGTGATCTCCCTCTGAACCGGGGCTTCCTGTTTCAGCCGCTGTTTATATTTCGGCATGAGGAAGATGGCGGCGTGGTCAGATTTGCCAAACTGCGGCTGTGCCTGAGCCTTATAACTGCTTTTCTGTGTTGTGTAGCAGTGATCCAGTGTCCTATTGCCCCTTGTGGGACAGGTTATGTGCTGGTGGAATTCCGGCATTGTGCGTCTGAGATTGGCGCTGTTGAAATCACCAGCCACAATGAAGAAAGAGTCCTTGTGAAGAGCTTGGTACCGAGTGAGAGACTTGTGAATTTCACACAGAGCAATGTTCGTATCCGCTTGACGTGGAATATAAACCGCACTTACAATCACTGAGGTGAATTCCCGTGGCAGGTAGAAAGGACAGCATTTGATCGTTAAAAGTTCCAGGTCAGGTGAGCAGAAATGCCGGAGTGGAACAATGTTGGTACTGTCACACCAGTTGCTGTTCACCATCAGACACACTCCTCCACCTCGCGACTTCCCCGATTCCAAAGTTCTGTCCATGCGGTGTACCGAGAAAAACTCAGCCGGCTGGATGTCGTGGTCCGGTACCGCTGGGGTCAGCCATGTCTTGGTGAAGCATAAGATGTTGCAGTCACGAGTGTCCCTCTGGAACTTGATTCTGGCCCTGAGTTCATCCAGTTTGTTGTCAAGAGACTGGACGTTGGCTAATAGGATACTGGGCAGTGGAGCATGGTGTGCTCGAGCCTTCAGCCTGTTCCTCACGCCAGCTCTTTTCCCTCGGGGCCGCCGTTTCCTCACGATCTCACTCGGCCAGCTCGGGTCTGAACTTATAAGTGATTGCAGGTGGGTGTTTTTGTCCTTAATTTCCAGGAGTTGTTCTCTTGTATAACTAATATGAGCCATAGAGTGATGTTTTCCTGGTAATTCTGCGGTATAATACGTGAAAAAAGGGTCTAAAAGTGAAAGGTTGTTCGGAGCAGTTGCGACGGCAGCCGACCTCTCCGGCGCCATCTTATTTCAACCTTTAAGCGACATAGTCAGATCGCTTAAAGCCCTGGAGACAGAAATAGTGGAGCTTCAGAGCCTATCAGAGACCACAGGAGCTCTAGAGCATGTCAAAGCTCTTAAAAGGAAAAAGTCTGCTGTAGCTGATTTACTGGGCACAGCAGCACAGGGGGCGCTGGTCCGGTCACGCTTCCAGAATGTAACAGAGATGGATGCTCCTTCAAAGTTTTTCTTCGGTCTTGAGCGTAAGAATGGACAGAAAAGGCTCATGCATGCTGTGCGAACGGAAGCAGGGATCTCATATCTGAGCCTCTGCAATACGCCAGCAAACAGTCAGCTTCTTTATGAAGCTATTCGAGAGCGACCAGGTCAGTGTGCAGGAAGGCAACAACAGTTTTTTTCACCCTAAATCACTGAGAAGTCCGCCAAAGTGCTAGATGCTAAGCTATCTGTGGAAGAGCTGCACGAAGCCCTACAGGGTATGGAGAATGGCCGGGCGCCAGGAATTGACGGTCTCCCAGCTGAATTCTATAAGGCTTTTTGGTCTGTGTTGGGTCAGGACGTGATTGAGGTACTCCAGGACAGTATAGAGGGGGGATTGCTTCCGCTAAGCTGTCGGAGAGCTGTCCTGACCCTACTGCCAAAGAAAGGAGACCTGACTTTGCTGAAAAACTGGTGCCCAGTAGCACTGTTGTGCACAGACTGCAAACTGCTCTCTAAAGCATTAGCCTCGAGACTGGGGAAGGTGATGGAGCAAGTTATACACCCTGGTCAGACGTACTGTGTGCCTGGTAGGTCTATCTTTGATAATGTTGGTTTAATCCGTGATGTTTTGACCGTTGCCAGGCTATTAGGCTTAAAAATGGATTAAATTTTTTTTTAGATCAGGAAAAAAAGTAAACCAGCCACTAGATTGCTCAGACAGGGTATTTCTAGTGCTGGTCTCAAGCCCGGATAAATGGTGAGGGTTGCGTCAGGAAGGGCATCTGGTGTAAAACATTTGCCAAAATAAAGTATGCGAGTTCATAATAATTTCACCATACCGGATCGGTCGCGGCCCGGGTTAACAACGACCGCCACTGGTACTGGTAGCAAACAGGGTACCGGCAGAAATTGGACTACTGTTTGTCGAAGACAAAGAGGAAGGAAGCGTGTGAGGAGACAGAGCGAAATCAAGAGGGGCAAGAATATAGCACTGAGGGTAGCAACCCTAAATGCAGGGACGATGACAGGGAAAGGTAGAGAGCTGGCTGATATGATGCAGAGGAGAAAGGTCGATGTTTTGTGTGTTCAGGAGACGAAGTGGAAGGGTAGCAAGGCTCGATGCATTGGTGCAGGGTTTAAACTGTTCTACCATGGTGTGGATAGGAAGAGAATGGAGTTGGTGTGGTCCTGAAGGAGGACTATGTAAAGAATGTCGTTGAGATGAAAAGGGTGTCAGATAGGATAATATGTTTAAAGCTGGAAATTGAGGGTGTAATGGTGAATGTTGTTAGTGGCTATGCACCACAAGTTGGCTGTGAATTAGAGGAGAAAGAGAGATTCTGGTGGGAGTTAGATAAAGTGGTTGAGAGCATTCCCAGGGAGGAGAGACTGGTGATTGGTGCAGATTTCAATGGTCATGTTGGTGAAGTTAATAAAGGAGAAGAGGAAGTGATGGGTAGGTTTGGTGTTAAGGATAGGAACCTAGAAGGACAGATGGTGGTGGATTTTGCAAAGAGGATAGAAATGGCTGTGGTTACCACATATTTCCAAAAGAAGGAGGAGCATAGGGTGACCTATAAGAGTGGAGGGAGGAGCACACAGGTAGACTACATCCTATGTAGAAGAGGTTGCTTAAAAGAGATTGGTAATTGTAATTTAGTGGCAGGGGAGAGTGTAGCTAGGCAGCAGCGGATGATGGTGTGCAGGATGGCTCTGGTGGTTAGGAAGAGAAAGAGGACAAAGGCAGAGCAGAGGACCAAATGGTCAAGTCAAGTCAAGTCAGATTTATTTATATAGCGCTTTTTACAATGGAGCATTGTCTCAAAGCAACTTTACAGGTTTAGATTATCTCCTAATAACTACGTCCAATCTCAAATTGAGCAAGCCTAGGGCGACAGTGGCAAGGAAAAACTCCCTAGTTCTAGGAAGAAACCTTGGGAGGACCAAAATGGTGGAAGTTGAGAAAGGAAGAATGTTGTAAGGAGTTCAGAGAGGAGCTGAGAAAGGCTTTGGGTGATAGGAAAGAGCTCCCAGATGACTGGGTAGTAGCAGCAACAGTGATTAGGCAGACAGGTAGAAAGGTACTGGGTGTGTCTTCTGGACAGGCAAATGCTGAAAAAGAAACCTGGTGGTGGACCGAGGAAGTGCAGGAGGTTATTCAGAGAAAGAGGTCAGCAAAGAAGAAATAGGACAGGGAGAGGACTAAAGAGAGTAGGCAAAAGTACAAGGAGATGCGGCACAGGGCAAAGAGGGAGGTAGCAAAGGCCAAGCAGAAGGCCTACGATGAGTTATATGAAAGGTTAGGAAAGTTTACTTGTACCGATTTTTAAGCAGAAGGGTGATGTACAGAGATGTGACTCTTACAGGGGCATAAAGTTGATGAGCCACACAATGAAGATTTGGGAGAGAGTTTTGGAAGCTAGGCTCAGACAGGAGGTGACAGTGTGTGAACAACAGTATGGTTTCATACCAAGGAAGAGCACCATGGTTGCGATTTTTGCTTTAAGACTGCTGATGGAGAAGTATAGAGATGGTCAAAAAGAGCTACATTGCGTTTTTGTGGATTTGGAGAAAGCTTATGACAGGGTGCCAAGGGAGGAACTGTGGTGATCGGGTGGTGGATGAAGGAAGTCTCGAGTGGCTGAAAAGTACGTTAGATTAGAGCAGGACATGTATGACAACAACGTGACAGCGGGTGTGAGATGTGCTGTAGGAGTGTGACAGATAGTTTCACGGTAGAGGTGGGACTGCATCAAGGATCGGCCCTGAGTCCCTTCTTATTTGCTCTGGTGAAGATGGAACAGACTAACAGATGAAGGTCAGACAGGAATGCCGCCGACTATGGGGGGGGGGTGGAGGTAGGGGGGGGGGGGGGGGGGGGGGTTGATGTGTGCAGATGACATTGTGATCTGTAGTGAGAACGGGAAACGGTAGAAGAGAACTTGGAGAGGTTGAGGTTATAATCTGGAAAAGGAGAGAAATGAAAGAAAGTCAACTGTAGTAAGACAGAATACATGATGTGTATAAATGAAAGGGAGGAGAACAACAGGTGGACAGTCAGGCTACAGGGATCAGTGGTCACAAAGGTCCAGGATTTCAGTTACTTGGGATATCAACTGTCAATGAAACTGGGAGTGTGGAAAGGAGGTAAAGAACCGGAGGGTGCAGGCAGATGTAGTGGGTGGAGAAAGAGTGTTTCGGCCAGGGAGGTTTGGGACCCGGTTGGATGGGCGTTTGGTGTTTGATTTTGTGTTTTGCATTGCTGTGTGACAAAAGGGTCACAGCAAAAGTGAAAGGAAAGATTTATAAGAAAAGTAGTGAGACCAGCCTTGTTGTATGGCTTAGAGGACAGTGGCACTGACAAAGAGACAGGAAGCAGAGCTGGAGGTGGCAGAACTTAAGATGTTGAGGTTCTCTTTAGGAGTGGACAGGATTAGGAATGAGATCATCAAAGGGACAGCACAGGTTGGAAAATTGGGAGACAAAATTCGAGAGGGAAGACTGAGATGGTTTGGACATGTGCAGAGGAGGGATAGTGGATATATTGGTAGGAGGATGTTGGAGATGGAGCTGCCAGGCAAGAGACGGAGAGGAAGACCAAAGAGGAGTTATTTGGTTGTGGTGAATGAAGATATTTACATTTACAGCATTTAGCAGACGCCCTTATCCAGAGCGACTTACAATTGATACAACCTCACTATCCAAGCAATTGTGGGTTAAGGGTCTTGCTCAAGGACCCAACAGTGGCAGCGTGGCAGAGATGGGGTTTGAACCCTGAACCTTCTGGTCCAGAGTCCAGTACCTTAACCGCTAGGCTACCGCAGTTCCAAAGATATGCAGGGAGTTGGGGTGAGAGTAAAGGACGTGGAGGACAGGGTGAGGTGGAAACGTTTAACTCGCTGTGATGACCCCTGATAAAGGGAGAAGCCAAAAGAAGAAGAAGAAGAAGATCAGGAGAAAGCGTTTGACCGGGTTGAACATAAATATTTGTGGAAAGTTTTAGAGAATCTTGAGTTCAACCATGGTTTTATTGGAATGAGCAAGGTTTTATACAGTAACATTGAAAGTGTACTTGTGAATGGTGGTTTATGCGCTGCTTTGCACCTTGCTTTATTTAATAGAATGTTTCTTGTATTTATCTTATTTATGTACATGTTTATGAAAATATTTTTCTGTTTTATGTGCCTTTTTTAAATGGCTAAGAATCCCTGAATTAACTTTTTTAAATGCTGCAAGATAATTTTAGATCAAATAAATCTCTCTCTCTCTCTCTCTCTCTCTCACTCACACATGCACAGAAGATAATATTGTGTCTCCTAATGTGAAACTAGAGAGTAGGTTATATACGGATCAGATTCATGTAATAAAAATAATCATGCTTTATTCCAATAGCACTTCTGGAAAAAACTAACATGATGGACAGGGTGCACTTTTTGCATCTATATATATTGGACTAACCAGTAAATCCAAAGTCATTGTAAAGACGTTTCCCCAGTTCAGAGGAAAAGTTAGTTCCTTGAACAGTGATTATTTCCTCCAGGATTCTGACATGGAGAACATCTCAGCAAAATCACTCATTAGCTTATATATTGTCACTGAACGGAGAGGGAAGGTCTCTGGAAACTTTGTTGCATAAACACTACCAGCAAGATGTTATAAGAGTCTGTGCTGCTGTGCTACAGGAACCGATGGGGACCATATTTGTGCATTGAAATGAGGTGGTGACGATTAGTTACAGTCTGGTAATCATTATCATATGTCTGTGCCCAATCAGAACTGAGCACGGCTCTACTTTCTGGCATTCTGGGACAAGTCTTTGAAGAACCATATTCAAGTATCTAGTGAGCCAGAAGTACCCTTCCTTAAACTTCACTATAATGAGACTCCTACAGAGAACACCAAGAATTTGAATCATTCAACAGTTATATGAGGTATAGTTTTATATATGAGTATAGAGCTTTTATACAGAAGATCATGGATATAAGCTTACAAATCAGTTCATAATAATTGCTAACAAAACTTCTGGTTCTTAAAACACATTATAGTTACAGAAGCAAGACAGTAGCAAGCTTTTATCAACTATATACAGATTTACATCACAAAACAAATAATAATAGCAATAGCATTGTAACGGGGAGGCGGATGGGAAGCAGGAGACGTATGCAGGTTACCAAAAGGGAGGATTTATTCAAAAGGGAAAACCAAGGGAGACACAGCGAACGAAAAAAGCGGGGACCGAAAACGGGTGTGGAACATAAACACGGCCGCAGCCGGAAAACGGGCACGGAACGAAAACAGGTGGTAAAACAAAAACAACACCGGGAGGGAAAATGGGTGGTAACTAAAGACAATGCGGAAGTGAGCTAAACAGAGAGATACCTGGATAGAACGCGGCACTACGGGCATGGACGGACCTGGAGGAGCATGGAGGAGCACGGACGGAACGCGAAGGGACACGATAGCCAGGACGACCAGAAGGCGAGGCGCGTAGGGACGCGACTGACGTGGACCGGCAACAACATCAATAACCCGCGAGGTGAGTCTCTCGCGGTCTTGTCTTTATAGGACGTCTCACAGCTGATCCCAATTACCGCAATCGTGGTGAGACGTCCTGATAGGCGCGCGCTGCCGTGGCGCGTGACAGAGCCCCCCACCAAGGAGTCCGAGCCGGAGCTAGGACTCCAAAAAGGGACCCCCAGGCGCATGTTCACCTCAGGGGGCGGCCGTGCCGGGCGGACTCCAGGAGGAGACTGCCAGCAGTCAGGCAGCTGGCGAGCGGAGTCGACGAGGCGATGACGCTTGACAGCAGAGACGAGGCGACGACATTTGACAGCAGGTACGATGAGGTGACGACGCTTGACAGCAGGTACGACGAGGCGACGACGCTTGACAGCAGGTACGACGAGGCGACGATGCTTAACAGCAGAGACGATGAGGCGACGCTTGAGAGCATGGTCGACGACGAGAGGCAGACGAGCCGAGTCGACGCCGTGTGGCAGATGAGCAGAGAAGACGAGGCGACGCTTGAGAGCAGAGAAGACGAGGCGACGCTTGAGAGCAGAGACGAGGCGGCCGTGCTTGAGAGCAGAAACGAGGCGGCCGTGCTTGGCGGCAGAGGACGAGGCGGCCGTGCTTGAGAGCAGAGACGAGGCGGCCGTGCTTGAGAGCAGAGACGAGGCGGGCCGTGCTTGAGGAGCAGAGACGAGGCGGCCGTGTGCTTGAGAGCAGAGACGCAGGCGGCCGTGCTTGAGAGCAGAGACGAGGCGGCCGGTGCTTGAGAGCAGAGACGCGGCGGCCGTGTGCTTGAGAGCAGAGACGAAAAGGCGCCAGTGCTTGAGAGCAGAGACGAGGGCGGCCGTGCCGATGAGAGCAGAGCACGGACGCGGCCGTGCTTGTGGCAGGAAGAGACGAGGCGGCGTGCTTGGCCGGCAGAGGGACGAGGCGGCCGTTGCTTGGCGCACCAGAGACGCAGGCGGCCGTGCTTGGCGGCACAGAGGGACGAGGCGGCCGTGCTTGGCGGCAGAGATGAGGCGGCCGTGCTTGGCGGCAGAGACGATGCGGCCGTGCTTTGGGGCAGAGAGAGGCGGCCGTGCTTGGGCGGCAGAGAGAGACGAGGCGGCCGTTGCTTGGCGGCAGGGCAGAGATGAGGCGGCCGTGCTTGAGAGCAGAGACGAGGCGGCCCGTGCTTGAGAGCAGAGATGGAGGCGGCCGTGCTTGAGAGCAGAGACGAGGTGGCCGTGCTTGAGAGGCAGAGACGAGGCGGCCGTGCTGAGAGCAGAGACGAGGCGGCGTGCTTGAGAGCAGAGACGTGGACGGACGTTTGAGGCTTGGACAGCAGAGTCGTGGACGACGTGAGGCTTGACAGCAGAGTCGTGACGACGTGAGGCTTGACAGCAGAGTCGTGGACGACGTGAGGCTTGAACAGCAGAGTCGTGGACGACGTGAGGCTTGACAGCAGAGTCGTGGACGACGTGAGGCTTGACAGCAGAGTCGTGGACGACGTGATTGAGGGCTTGACAGCAGAGTCGTGGACGACGTGAGGCTGGACAAGCAGAGTCGTGGACGACGTGAAAGGCTTGACAGCAGAGTCGTGGACGACGTGAGGGGGCTTGACAGCAGAGTCGTGGCGACGTGAGGATTGACAGCAGAGTCGTGGACGACGTGAGGCTGGACAGCAGAGTCCCGTGGACGACGTGAGGCTTGACAGCAGAGTCGTGGACGACTTGTGAGGCTTGACAGCAGAGTCGTGGACGACGTGAGGCTGGACAGCGGAGTCGACGAGACGTGATGCTTGACAGCGGGGTGGGGGGACGACGACGTGATGCTTGACAGCGGGGAGGGGGGTCGACGACGGGATTGCTTGACAGGCGGGGTCGACGACGTGATGCTTGACAGCGGGGGTCGACGACGTGATGCTTGACAGCGGGTCGACGACGTGATGCTTGACAGCGGGGTCCGCCGACGGGATTGCCTGCTGCAGCGGGGTCGACGACGTGATGCTTGACAGCGAGGTCGACGACGTGTGATGCTTGACAGCGGGGTCGACGACGTGATGCTTGACAGAGGTGGTCGACGACGTGATGCTTGACAGAGGGGGTCGACGACGTGATGGCTTGACAGCGGAGTCGCGGGACGACGTGATGCTTGACAGCCGAGAGTCGCGGACGACGTGATGCTTGACAGCGGAGTCGCGGACGACGTGATGCTTGACAGCGGGGTCGTGGACGAGTTGTGATGCTTGACAGCGGGGTCGTGGACGAACGTGATGCTTGACAGCGGGGTCGTGGACGAGGGGGACATCTCCCTGGAGAAGATAGTCACTGAGTCGGCTTCCGTGGAGGAGACGGTCGGGACGACCCTCTGGTCGAGGCCTCTTTCGACCTGGATTGCAGCAAAAAAACCGGGAGGGCAGGCACCCTGGGGGCAGCCACCGGAACTGCCAGTCACAGGAAAATACGTCCGAAACGCGGGAGTGGGCCACGGAGTGGGCCGAACCGGGGGTGACGTGGCTGTCAGTGTTGCCAATGTGCGTGGGCTCAGGAGTCGGTGGCACTAACTGAGCATCCGTGGAGAGTGACGAGCCTAATCTTGGGACTATTCCCGACCTAGGTCAACAGGACGTTACGCGCGCACGTTGACGCTTGACTATAGCAGTCCGGCTGGTGGCAAGCTGGGAATCCAGCACATGACCCACCAAAGCTGACCAGACAGGGCAAACGGGTTCTAAACCCGTGGCTTCGGGGACCCCGTGCAACCCCGTGGGGAGGCCAAACCCAACGATCAGCTCCTCTATAAGAGCTGCCCCACGGTACCGGCCCGAAGCAGCACCGGCCACAAAATGGGCTATAGCCCCCACCACTGCCCAAATAAGGGCTTCACCAGTTAGGAGAAGAAACACAAACGACACCCCAGCGTAATCGGTCTCTGGGGATATAAACTGAAAAAACGCACAACATTGATTTACAAAAGCATGGCAACGGACTGGATCGCCCATCGAAACGGCCGTAAGGGTAAAAAGAAAAATCGCGGATACCATGCCGTCTCCATGTTGGCGGGGGTTATTCTGTAACGGGGAGGCGGATGGATGGGAAGCAGGAGACGTATGCAGGTTTACCAAAGGGAGGATTTATTCAAAAGGGAAAACCAAGGGAGACACAGCGAACGAAAAAAGCGGGGACCGAAAACGGGTGTGGAACATAAACACGGCCGCAGCCGGAAAACGGGCACGGAACGAAAACAGGTGGTAAAACAAAAACAACACCGGGAGGGAAAACGGGTGGTAACTAAAGACAACGCGGAAGTGAGCTAAACAGAGAGATACCTGGATAGAACGTGGCACTACGGGCATGGACGGACCTGGAGGAGCATGGAGGAGCACGGACGGAACGCGAAGGGACACGATAGCCAGGACGACCAGAAGGCAAGGCGCGTAGGGACGCGACTGACGTGGACCGGCAACAACATCAATAACCCGCGAGGTGAGTCTCTCGCGGTCTTGTCTTTATAGGACGTCTCACAGCTGATCCCAATTACCGCGATCGTGGTGAGACGTCCTGATAGGCGCGCGCTGCCGTGGCGCGTGACAAGCATAAACCTCTGATAAACATGTTGGTCAACTACACCAAGCACTAATGTAGGAACCAACCAGATTATGTTTTGTTTTCCATTTTAAATACAGGTATGCTTCACCTAGCATCCACTCGCATTTAAAGCTACAGTCACATGGCAGAATCAGCCTCCTGTACCCAAAAAGGCTCGGAAACTGTCAGAAGGTGTTACTGCACTAATCCACAAGGCACTATGTCCTGAGTTCCCTTGTAGAGCCTTCTGTTGTATGGGAAGCTGAGTCTGGCAGACCTGGTGTGCCCCTGATACTCTTAAATAAGCTCTTAAATAATTATTTACAAAGTTATATCTACAGAATAACGACTGTGCATCAACAGAAGTGGCTGATAAAGTGTAATAACTCACTACTTCCCCTCAAGTGAAACAGATTTTCACAAAAGTCAATACTAAGCTAAAATCAATTTGAGTCTTTATTAACAGCAGAGAAATTAAAGAAATTAAACTAAATGATGTTCTTAAATGAAACCTCAACCCCTCACCATCTGTTAACAAAATAAACTAACTATTACCAGAAATATTCAGGTTGCTTTTAGATGATGTACTCATGTTCTTTTGGTTTGTTTCCACCAAAACAGTTTATTCTTTATTCTCCAGCCCTGACTCTGTTAGCACTGTTGCTGCTGCATCTTCAAACTCTTTCAATCCATTTTTCAGGAGCTTGCGTGTAAAAGTAAAAGACACCAATGCTGCTATAGCACTTCCTACACCAGGCACCAGTGTACAAAGGAACTTTAAAGCTTCCCCAGCAGCTAATTCAGGCCGATTCATTGTAATTAGTGATTGTGATGCCAGTTCCTGTACAAGAGGTGACTGTATCAAAGATTTCAGATCTGGCTTGTTCACTCGTCTTGAGAGTTTTTGGAGTGATTTATTATCAAGGCCAAATGAATAGAAGCAGCTGGTAAAGAAAGCCAGCACAATGCTGTCATCAACTCCCACATATATACCTGCTATTGGAATTGCAGCAACTCCTCCACAACAAACAGCTACAGCTCAGGTTAATTTCTTGAACATCTGGACTTTTTTCCTTAGCATAGCCAGAGAGATGACTGGTACAGACTGCAGTAGAGCATACTGTTTATGCTCTGGGATCTCTGATATCAGAGCGTCTACAAGCTTCTCAAAGTCAAACGCAGAGAGATCCATAGAGGATATGAGGAAAACTTTAGGATCTCCACATTCCTCTAAGCTTTCAAGACAGTCGTTTCTGATTTTTGTGAGTGTTTAATGTTTGCTGAAGTGTTTCTTACTTTCTTCTGATCGAATATCATTATCAATCTTTGATTGGACGGAATTAAAACTTTTTTTTTTCATTTTCCTGATCTTTTTAGCCAGCATGACATTGTTCTCTTTGAATCTCTCTGATGAGATAATAATAAAGAAGTCATACTTTTCGAAGATCATCTTTTTAAGATATGTTTTTGCTGGGAACTTTGTGGTACCACCTCCTGGCAGATCCCAGAGAGTCACATTAGGTAATTTGGGATGTGGGTAAGGGGTTGGTTCAGTGGTGGTTTCAGTAACTCCAGTTTTAGCTGCACCTTCATTATCGTTATCCAGTTCTCTAATAGCATTGATGAACGTGGACTTTCCTACCCCTGATTCTCCAGTTACAGCTATGTTTAGTGAGACATGTAACAGCTGATCCACTTGCTCTTTGGCTTTCTTAAATGCTCTTTCAAAATTCTTTTCTCCTGAAGCCTCAATGACTGCTTTTATCTCTTCTTGGTTGTTGGTTGGATTTTGATTGGCCATTGTAGTCGCATGAAAAGGAATAACTAGTGTTATAGAGCTAGTGTTAGTTATTTTAAATTCATCCGTTACCTTAGGTTATGTGCCCAAATCCTTTAAGTCTGCCGTTATCAAACCACTGATTAAAAAAGCCAATCTTGACCCTTGTGTGATATCTAATTATAGACCAATTTCAAATCTATAGTTTCTGTCCAAAATCTTAGAAAAAGCCGTCTATCAGCAGCTCTGTAGTTACCTCCAAAGGAATTAAATTTATGAAACATTTCAGTCTGGCTTCAGGCCCCATCATAGTACTGAAACAGCATTACTTAGGGTACTAAATGACTTGTTAATGTCCTCAGATAAGGGATGTGTTTCTTTTCTTGTTCTGTTAGATTTTAAAAGTGCAGCATTTGACACTATAGATCATGATGTTTTACTAAACAGACTAGAAAAATACTGTAGGTATTAAGGGATCAGCACTTTCTTGGCTTAAATCCTACTTAACTGACCGGTACCAGTTTGTTCATATAAAATAAATTTAAGATCTAAGCTCTCAAAAAAGTGAAGTATGGCGTGCCTCAGGGGTCAGTGCTTGGCCCCGCTTTTATTCTTTCTGTACATGCTGCCCACTAGGCTCAGTTATTCGTAAACATGGCATTAGTTTTCCACTGCTATGCAGATGATACACAGCTGTACATATCAGCCAAACCTAATGACAGCCTTACAATGAACAAAATCGAGGACTGTGTAAAGGGAAGTAAAAGATTGGATGTTATTAATTTTCTCTTACTTAACTCAGATAAAACTGAGGTTTCTATTAGTGGGACCCAAGGCTGTGAGAGGCAGGTTGGCTACATCTGTCCTAAATCTAGATGGCTGTTTCAGTATTGCCCAGTCTGTCTGTAAAAAAAAACTTAGGTGTCACATTGGATTCAGATCTCTCCTTTGATGCGCACATTAGCAGCATCACTCGAATTGCTTTCCCTTTCAATTACGTAATATCGCTAAACTTAGACATATCCTCTCTTTTAATGATGCAGAAAAAACTTGATCATGCGTTTATCACCTCAAGGTTGGATTAACTGTAACGCCTTAACTTACTGGATGCTCTAGTAAATCTATAAATAAACTTTCAGTTAGTTCAGAATGCAGCTGCCCGGACTGCTAAACTCGAACTAGACCAATTTGATCATATGGACTCCTATCTATCATCACTGCACTGGTTACCAGTCAAATTCTGCATTGATTACAAAATACTTCTTATACCTTATAAAGCTCTACATGGCCTGGCCCCCACATTATCTGAGTGAACTCTTAGAGTTTTTACAATCCAACTCGTCTACTTCGTTCGCAGGGGGGCAGGACCTTTCTTTTAGTTCCTAGAATTAAAAAAGTCACAGCAGGGGGGAAAGGCTTTTCTCATACATGCCCCCCCCAACTATGGAATAAAATTCCCCACTTTCGTTCGAGATTTCAGACACTCTCCAAAGTTTTTAAGTCTAGGCTAAAGACATACTTACTTTACGCAGGCTTTTGACTAGATTTAGACCCAGGATGCATGGCTTGGGTCGCTGGGGGGCCGGAAAGTTCTGGAGTCATGTCTGGCCTGCCTGCCTTGTCCGCTAGCCGGGAGTGGGCGGTCTGGCTGAACTGGGCTTCGGTCCTCGTGATCTTGAATCATGCATCCTTGCCTTAGAATAAGGGCAGAGCTTGGGGGTTCATAGTCAAAGAGGTCTTATTGGTGATCAGAGGACGTTGGGTTGCTGTCTTCTGCCGCTCGTGGGGTTGCCAATGTCTCATGTGATCCCTCTTAGCTGTGTTTCCTACCAGTTCTCCCTCTTTCTAAGCTTTTTAGCTATGCTGCTATAGCTAATGCCTGCCGGGGGGTCTCATGCTACACTTGGCATCAGTGATTGAATGGCATCAGTGATTGTTAATAAACACTGTGCTCTTAATCAATAACTAATTACATTTTCTGTTTTCTCTTCCGAGCTGTGTTCCGGCAGTTCCGGCCCCACACATGATGTTCATCTGATGGAGCTCCACTCAAGCTGTTTCCGTCATCAAGCTCCAGCCCCATCATACCCGGCCACTTAATGTCGATGTGAATACTTCACATTTTATTCGAACTTTGACTCCATGACTTTTAGTTTCGCTTTTAGATTCATAAATCATACCTGGGCCACTTAATGTCGATGTGCATACTTTCCATTTTATTCGAACTTTGGACTCCATGACTTTAGTTTGCTCTTAGATTTATCATCTACGCCGCCCAAGGAGGTTGGGTCCCTTTTTGAGTCTTGGTCCTCCCAAGGTTTCTTCCTAGAACTAGGGAGTTTTTCCTTGCCACTGTCGCCCTAGGCTTGCTCAATTTGGGATTGGATGTAGTTATTAGGAGATAATCTAAACTTGTAAAGTTGCTTTGAGACAATGCTCCATTGTAAAAAGTGCTATATAAATAAATCTGACTTGACTTGACTTGATATATCCAGATATGTGAGAAAGTTTATGTGTAGGCGACCTCCGGGTGCTGTCATTACTTTTTTTTTAATTGCAGTTTGCTGTGACCTAGAACAAATCTTTTATGCTTCCTGTAAGAAAAATGCACATGAACAATCAAAATGTATTTAATGATCGACATTGGTATTATATAATACTTTATTAATACATGTGGCATGTGGATGATATTCTGCTTGGTAAAACAATTCTAGTTTTCCTTCCTCTCTCAACATATATCATGTGGTATGGATGGTTGTTTTCACAAATTTTGCTAAACCGACCTCAAATACTAGAGAACTTAACCATTTTTTTTGTTGTTTTTGCACATTTTTTACAACCAGTATGCATTCTTTACTGTATATTTTACTTTACAATTTCTAGCTTTCATAATGTGTGATATGAAACTACGTTGTGGTTTTTTTTCCATTTGGTCTGTTGAAACATAGCTGAAGTGTTTTTGGTCATAACTCACACTACTCAGTAGTCAATAGTGGGTCTGGTGGCATTTCATGGAACATATGGTGGTGTTTGTGGGCCCCGGGTGGCCCATTTTCAAAGTGCAAGGCGTGCATTAGGATCACCTCATATATTGGGGTTTTATGTTTATGTAAAGTGATATTAAATGTGTGCAGGTAGAATCTTCCCTAGTGTCCTGGATTTCTGACTACCTAACTGGAAGACCACAGTATGTACGTCTGAAGAACTGTGTGTCAGACAGGGTAGTTAGTAACATTGGCGCTCCACAGGGAACTGTCCTCTCTCCCTTTCTCTTTACCCTTTACACCACGGATTTCAGCTACTGCACTGAGACCTGTCATCTTCAGAAGTTTTCCGACGACTTAGCAATAGTAGGATGTATCAGCAAGGGTAATGAGGATGAGTACAGAACGATGGTGAAGGACTTTGTCGAATGGTGCGAGCTGAACCATCTGCAGCTAAATTTGACAAAGACAAAGGAACTGGTGGTAGACCTGAGGAGGAACAAGGCATCGGTGACCCCTATGTCCATCAAGGGGGTCAGTGTGGACATTGTGGAGGATCACAAATATCTAGGCGTGCACATTGACAATAAACTGGATTGGATCAAGAACACTAATATTCTCTTTAAGAAGGGTCAAGGTCGTCTCTATTTTTTAAGGCGACTGAGGTTCTTCAACATCTGTCGGACCATGCTCAGAATGTTTTATGAGTCTGTGGTGGCAAGTGCTATCCTCTATGCTGTTGCGTGCTGGGGAAAGCTGGTGATGTTGTGGGTGTGGAGCTGGACTCGCTGACGGCAGTGTCAGAGAAGAGGATACTGTCTAAACTGAAGATGATTATGACCAATGGCTCCCATCCACTACATGACACAGTAATGAGACAGAAGAGCACATTCAGTGAAAGACTCATTCAGCCTAAATGCACCACTGAGCGCCACAGAAAGTCATTCCTACCTGTGGCAATCAAACTGTATAACTCCTCCCTTAACACTTGGTAAGCCATATTCATTTGATTTGATGTGCAATATTCATCCTATTTTCTGCAATAATCATACGTGCAATATCGATGAAGGTATTTAAGAATTATGTCCATAATCATCATTCTGGTCAACTTATAATACAACCAATTATCATCACTACCACAGCCACTTCAGAGTATCTGTGTGTATTTATATTCACGTCAAATCTCGTGTGTATTTAAATTCATGTGTATGTATATAACTATTTCTTGAATAATTTTCCTTCTTTATTAGAGTGTGTTTTTATTTTATTTTGTTTTTTGGTACTTTTATACATAAATGGGTGCTTCTGTAACAATTGCAATTTCCCGCTGGGATCAATAAAGTATTTCTGATCTGATCTGATCTGATAAATACCTACACACCGCATTGGCTGCTGGATCGCGTATCAATGTCATCACCATATTGGTTGAGACAATTAATGAATCCCATTTCAGGGGCTGCATCCTTCGAAGGACGCGTTCTATGAAGGTGTGTGCTTGGAAGGCTGGACAGAATCTTAGCACCACCAAGGGATGACTCCATCAATGGTTAACTGTTTCTCAAACCTATAATCTTAGACATCACCAATAATAAACTTGAGTCCATGTATAACTTTAAGAGGGGGTTTCATCTTACAAGACCACAGGCTTCCCCTTTCCCTCTAACTGTTGCAGAAGATAACGGTCCCCCCCCCCCCCCACAGTTGAACACTTTCATCACAGCTCCTCTTACAAACCTTCACCCAAGAGAGGCGCCAGATAAACCCAGAAAATGTAATTAGTTATTGATTAAGAGCACAGTGGTTATTAAGAATCACTGATGCCATGTCAATCACTGATGCCAAGTGTAGCATGAGACCCCGGCAGCATTAGCTATAGCAGCATAGCTAGAAAGCTAGAAAGAGGAGAACTGGTAGGAAACACAGCCAAGAGGGATCACATGAGACATTGGCAACCCCACGAGTGGCAGAAGACAGCAACCCAACGTCTCTGATCACCATATGACTCTTTGACTATGAACCCCCAGCTCTGCCCTTATTCTAAGGCAAGGATGCATGAGTCAAGATCACGAGGACCGAAGCCTAGTTCAGCCAGACCGCCCACTC